>REGO01000461.1:117723-158319 GCA_010120015.1 Rhombomys opimus | reverse complement strand
GCAGAGACTGATACACCAACCAAAGACAGTTCATGGAGAGGACCTAAAACACCTGCGCAGATATAGTCCATAGAGTCAGTCTCCAAGTGGGTGTCCTAGTAAGGAGAGCAGGAGCTGTCTCAGGATTGAACTCAGTGTCAGGCTGTCTGATCACTTCCCTCTGGGAGTAGGGCAGGCTTACCAGGCCACAAAGGAAGACAATGCAGCCAGTCCTGATGAAGCTAGGGTGGGATGAAAGGCTAGGAGGACCACCCCTATCAGTGGACTGGGGGAGGGGCATGGGAGGAGAAGAGGGAGGGAATGTGGGATTGGGAGATGAGGGAGGGGACCGCACCTGGGATACAAAACAAATAAATTGTAATGAATTATAATTTAAAAATTATTAAAAATTAAAAAAAGAATCAAAGGACATAATACTACAAAAGGCATGGCTTTGTAATCATTCAGTACTTTGGGCAATGCCTGTTATGAGTTTTACGTATAAGAATTTATAGTGTCTTTACAGTTATATTCTGAGATACCTATATATACATACATACACACACACACACACATACACACACACACACACACACACACACACACACACACACACATATATATATATATATATCAATGATGAGGATTATAAAATATAAATATTTTAGAAACCACTTTAGTTCTTAAATAGAAATAAACATGTGGTCAAGCAAGTGTTCAGAAATTCTTACTTCCACACTGAGTTCTACATAATAATTTCATAAACATCAAATGCAAATTTAGAATTATATATCCCACATTGTATTTACACAAAGCTTAAATAACTCCCAATCCTCATCTTTTTGTAGGATATTCATAATAAGTTTTCCTCTCACGTGAAAAAGTATTAAACACTAAATAAAAAATTTTCATAGTTCTATAGGGACAGATGTACATGCACTTTATGTTTTTCTCCGGCTATGTTGCTTTTTTTTTTCTTTTCTTTTTTTTTTTTTTTTTAAATCGAAAGCTTTCTTTATTGGCTATTACAAAATAACTCCAGGTTTCTGTTGACAATCATAAACTTTGTGGTTCTGTTGGTTAGACTAATATTGTTCTTTTTTAAATTTTTCTTTATTAATTACACTTTACTCACTTTGTATCCCCCCCACCCCCCGTGGTTCCCTCCCTTCTCCCATCCCAATCTCTCCCTTCCTCCACCCTCCGCATGCATGCCCCTCCCCAAGTCAACTGATAGGGGAGGTCTTCTTTTCTTTCCTTCTGATCCTAGTCAATTAGGTCTCATCAGGAGTGGCTGTGTTGTCTTCTTCTGTGGCCTGGTAATGCTGCTTCCCCCTCAGGGGGGAGGTAATTAAAGAGCAGGCCAATCAGTTCATGTCAGAGACAGTCCCTGTTCCTATTACAATGGAACCCACTTGGATACTGAACTGCCATGGGCTACTTCTGTGCAGGGGTCTTAGGTTATCTTCATGCATAGTCCTTGATTGGAATATCAGTCTCAAGAAAGACCCCTGTGCTCAGACTTTTTGGTTCTGTTGCTCTCCTTGTGGAGTTCCTGTCCTCTCCAGATCTTACTGTTTCCCACTTCTTTCCTAAGATTCCCTGCACTCTGCCCAAAGATTGCCCATAAGTCTCAGTATCTACATTGATAGTCTGCAGGGCAGAGCTTTTCAGAGGTCCTCTGTGTGAGGCTTCTGACTTGTTCCCTCTTTTCTCCTTCTTCTGATGTCCATCCTCTTTGCCTTTCTGGATAGGAATTGAGCAATTTAGCAAGAGTCCTCTCTCTTGATTAGTTTCTTTAGGTGTACAGATTTTAGTAGGTTTATCCTAAATTATATGTCTATATGAGTGAGTATATACTGTGTGCATCTTTCTGCTTCTGGGATAGCTCACTCCGGAAGATCTTTTCCAGATCCCACCATTTACCTGCAAATTTCATGATTTCCTTGTTTTTCATTGCTGAGTAATATTCCATTGTGTAGATATACCACAATTTGTGCATCCATTCCTCCACTGAGGGGCATCTGGACTGTTCCTAGCTTATGGCTATTACAAATAAGGCTGCTACAAACATGACTGAGCAAATGTCCTCACATTCATGGACTTACGATTCCTTCAAACTCCTACTCAAATTCCACACATCATGTGATAAAATTGTTTTTCATTTTGCCTCAGTGTGATCTCCTGGTTATTCCAGTGCCATGAATATGTTTGCAGTAATCTATAATCTTGTCTGATATGTCCAAAACTCTTATTGAAATTTAATAGTTAACTTGCTTATAATTTGATACAATTTTTAGTTCCCCAGTAAAACAGAGTTGTCCTCAGAGAGGACAGTTTAACGTGCTGATTATTTAAGTAAACCTGTCTTATCTAAATCCATTTCAATATAGAGCCACTTTATTTAAACACCTTGAGCCTTACTGTCATACAAAAAAGAGAAATAATACCTACCTCAGAAGATAGTCACAGAGATTAAGTTATGATCTCATTTTGTGTATGTTGGTGAGTATATATGTGATAAAGAATTATATTAATGAAAAGGTACATATTTTCATGTATTAAAATAAATGTGTTTCAGAGTAGTAGGCAGTGGCCCAAATTTTTGGAGATATATTCATCTATATATATATATATATATTGATTTATTGTAGATTGTATTTATGCAAGTACATGCTGAGGAACATAATTGAGACAGCTTCCTCTAATAACACAGGCAAATTTCTCATATATTTCCATGCACTTATTAGGACTTTATGCCAAAGTCAACAAATGATCATAGGCAGATTATGTGAGTTTTATTCTAAAAAATGACACTGCAGAGAAGATACTTTCCTGTTTTCATTCTCTTAATGAAATATTCTCCTTGATGTTACTACCGAAAGGAAGGCTACGTATAAGGAAAGCAAATATAAAAGCTGAAAATATATCTTTGGTTTCAACTTCATGATCTGTGTAAGCTGAAACTGTATTTCCTTTTTTTTTTTTTAATGCAGCCCTTGATGTTCAACTTAGGAAGTCTTCAACTTGTTTTCAATTTACTGTGTTGCGACTCACTTTATTTGTGTCCTTAATTTCATGCTCTCTGATCTGATGCTAATTTATTCAGCAATTATTCTCAACCTGCAGCACACAGATAATGAGACATAACTGCGACTACGTCTTGTGATTTTTCTGATTGAAGCTGAATTAGGGAGCCTGGAGTAGCACCCCTATAGATGGTGTCATTGTGAACCTTCTCTCTACACTATCACCGCAGATGAGAAAGGATTAAGGACCCATTTAGGTTCCTTCTATAATATCTTTATGAAGCTGGATATATTATACACACACACACACACACACACACACACACACACACACACACGTGAACTTGAAGACCTGAGGTCAACCTCAGGTGTTGTTTCTCAGGAAACATTCACTCCTTTTCCCTTTATTTTCTTGTTCTCTTGTTTGTTTTTATTTTGAACATACTGTCCTACTTACTTCAAACACAGAACGTGGGCCAGACAGGGTGGTCAGTGAGCCCCTAAGATCCTCCTGTCTTCCTCTGCACTCACACAGTTCCAAGAGCAAACCACTATGCTTGTTTTAACATTAGTTTCGGGAATCAAATTCATGATTGCATGAGGAACAATTTACAGTCTACCTACTGAGCCACCTTACTCTCCTAACCTGCTTAGTTAACTATTTCCCTGGGCTGAGAAGAAGACTTGGTCAGTAAATTACTTGCCAGGCAGATAAGGACCTAAGTTTAGGCTCCAACAGTCATCTAGAATCTGTTGCATAGTGGTGCCAGTTCGTAATGCCATGCTTAGTAAGTAGAAACAAGCGGATCTCTGGGACTCCCTAGCGAGACAGTCTAATAAGAGGTTCTTTGTATCCACACCCTCCCACCCCACACCCCTCAAAAATCCTGTTTCCCTGATTCATGGATTCATGATATACCACCTGAAGCTGGCCATGGCTTCCATACCTACAGCCACATGTGTGCTCCTTCATGCTCATGAGCACATCACATGCACAGTCTCTTTTCCTAACAGTGGGAAATAGCTTAGCCTCAAGAAAGTAACAGAAATTTCTGTTGAGCTACATTTCATAGTTTTACTTTTTAAGGAAAATAATGCAGAAATAAATTTACTTCTATAATGCAATTGACAAAATTAACAAAATACTGGAATAGCTTTAAAGTAGCAATCTCATTTCCTTTCTGTTTCCAGGAAGATGACCTATTCAGAGTAATTGACAACTGATCACAAATGCATTCTGAAATCTTTGTTGTACTAGAAACATTAATCATTATCTTTCAAATGTTTTGATTTTTTTCTTAGAAGATCATTCTTTTTAAGTAATATAATGTTTTTATTAATTCTCTGAGAACGTCACACAATGTGTCTTGTTTTCATTCACTCCCAACTCCTCTCCCTCTCCTTCCCATCCTTCCACTTCTCCCGGCCCCTTGACTTTGTGTCTCATTTATTTATCTTTTATTTTTTTCTCTTTCTTGGAAGAGACAATCTCACAGCATATGTCCTGGGTCCTATCTCTCTAACAAAGAGGTCCTCTCTTCTCTTCCATGAAGCTCCCTGAGTTTTTAAATGTAAGAGTTGAGATGTGAATGCATTACTTGGGCCCAGGTTTCCATAATTAGTTCTTTCAACCTCTGCATTTATACTCTTTCTAAATTCTTTTTTTTTCTTTTTTCTCTCTTTTTATTAATTATTATTTATTATAACATATTCACTTTTATCACGGCTGTGGCCCCCTCACTATTCTCCCCCTACACGTCTCTCCTAGTCCATTAATAGGAGAGGAACTCTTCCCCTTCTATCTGATCCTAGCCTATCAGGTTTCACCAGGACTGCCTGCTGGGGGCCCTGCTGAGACTAATACCCCAGCCAAGAGCAATGCATGGACAGTAACAAAAACCCCTGCTCAGATGTAGCCCATAGACTCGGTCTTCAAGTGGGTGGCCTAGTAAGGGGAACAGAGGTTGTTTCTGGCATCAACTGAGTGGCAGGCTCTCTGTTCACCTCTCCCTGAAAGGTGCAGCCTTGCCGGGCACAGAGGAAGATGCTGCTGCCAGTCTATCTAAATTCTTTAACAATAACTGTCTGCAACAAAAGAAAAAAGCTTCATTAAGGAAGGGGGAAGTACACTTAAATGAAGATCTAACAATAAGTATTTATAAACATAATGGTTTAGGAAAGTGGTGATAGCAGGCTTTACTCAAGAGCCTATAACCTCACCAGGGTATCTGACTAAATTTATATTTTCAGGGATGAATCATTCCTTGTGAATGGGTATTAAACCAAATTTCATGGCTTTTGATTACCTTACCATACATAATATCTTGGAATATCTTGCATTACCGTGGATTTTAGACATTAGAGCTGGATAAGAGTTTGTTGCTTTTTATTCCCTTTGGCATCTTTCATGACTCTTTTTAATAGAATCGGAGGTAATATAAGGGAGGCTGCTTTTGAGTCAAATCAAGAATTATTTCTATGAATCCTGTGTCTGAACAATGTGATGTGTTCAGCTATAAGGACTTAGATCATTTCTAGAGCCCTATATATATGTATGTTAATTAATATTATTACAAAAGTCTTCAAGATATTCTTCCTAGCTCTGGCAATTTCACAACAAAGTCTGCTTGCCTGTTGCCACTAGACTTTACCAAATAGTGCTTTTCCGGTATGTTTCAGTACCAAAAAGCAAACAACTTAATTACAAAGTACACTTAACTTGATGAAACTCTGCTGAATTTCCACGTGCCCATACATTATTTGCAGAAATTCCATGTAATTATTTTGCTCTTTTATGCTATTTTATTCAGTTTTGGAATGCATCACTCTATTTTCACTTGCCCTCCAATTTTAATTTACTGTGACCTTCTCCATTGCATCATAGTCATTCATCTTCACTCTTTCTTTAAGCCTGAATGACTGCATGGCAAAAGGCTGGCACTCCATGATACACAGTAGATGAGTGAAGGAAAATATCCAGAACCCGATTAGAATGCCAGCTTCATAGGGCAAGCTGCAAAGGAAAGAAGCTCCTAATTTTTTTTTTTTTCGCCTGGATGTTCCCCATCAGAGCCCAACCTTAGGGAGATTTCACACATTTACCAAAGGACTAACTCTCATCCAGAAGCAGTCCTATAAATGGCACTATATCTCACTGTACACTGGACTATGTTTTTATTTACCACTGGTTCAGCACCTTTACTACACAGTGAGCAACTTGAAATGAATATATTTATATTCCCTTGTAACTATGACAAGGTTAAGCACATTAAGTAGCTTTTAAAAATTACAGGAAGGATAAACCAATAAAATGTGTAATGGATAGTTTGTTTGGTAAGTTCTTAAACTTGTTTGGCCCTATGTACTACATAGGATAAAAGTAGGAGTTAAGCTATATGTCATGTCAGTACTTAGGAACTGATTTGAATAAAAATCATAAATATGACTCAAAATGGACTTAATTAATGTTATATTGAAAGAGTGAAAAACTGGGCCTCCTGAGTGTTACAGACAAAAGACGGGAAATGAAGCTGCCTACTGATGCTCAGAACATAACCGTTATTCAGTGTTTGAAAGAATGACTACATTCAATTTATGTAAAATGTACAACTAACTAAAATAATGAATGTAATGTGAGATAGGTGAGTTTCTATGACTTGACCTGCCACAAAGCGTGAGAGTCTGAATTCAATTCCCAAAACCCACTTAAAACACTTAGCCTGGGGCCTGTAGAGGTGATACAGGCACTGGAGAAGAAGAGACAGACACACAGATGGTATAGAATCAGTGGCCAGATTGCCCCACCATATTTTGGATTTCAGTACAATTTTTTCTTTATTAGGATAACTACTGTCATTTAAGAAGTACATGCAAGATAATGAAAAAAAATACTACTAGATACTGTTTTTTTTAAGGAATGTAGGTTCGAATTATTTAGAAGAAAATTAATATGTAACAATAGATTATAATTAAATCAGAATTCATTGTTAGAAAGTAGAGATTGTATTACACCAGTGTTTCACTATTAAAAAATTTTGCTATATTTGTAGATTTAGATTATGTTCCTTGTAAAATTAATGATTATTAGAACTAAACACACTACATAATTTATTAATATTCAACTTCCCAATTATCACAACAAACAAGTTAGATTTATCTTGAGAATGACCGTTACTGAGATTATTTATGCGAGTATAAAATCTTAAATGTGACTTGCTAGAAAGTTAAGGACAGGAGCCTACCACAGAGGGCCTTTGAAAGACTCTACCCAACAGAGTATCAAAGCAGATGCTGAGACTCATTGCCAAATTTAGGCAGAGTGCAGGGAATCTTATGAAAGAAAGAAGAGATTGAAAAACTTGGAGAGGTCAGGAGTTCCACAAAGAGAGCAACAGAATCAAGAAATCTGGACCCAGGGGTCTTTTCTGAGACTAATACTCCAACCAAGGACCATGCATAGAGATGAGCTAGAATGCCTGCTCAGATGTAGCCCATGGCAGCTCAGTATCCAAGTGGGTTCCCTAGTACTGGGAACAGGAGCTGTCTCTAACATGAACTCAGGGGCTGGCTCTTTGTTCACTTCCCCCTGAGGGGGAGCAGCCTTACCAGGCCAAAGAGGAAGACAATGCAGCCATTCCTGATGAGACCTGATAGGCTAGGGTCAGAAGAAAGGGGAGATGAACTTCCCTTATCAGCAGAGTTGGAGAGGGTCATGGGAGGATATGAGAAAGGGAGGGTGGGGTAGGGGTGGAATGAGGGATGGGACTACAGTTAGGATACAAAGTGAATAAAGTGCAATTAATATAAAATTTAATTTTTTAATTTAATTAATATAGAATTTTTAAAATTTTACCTATGGAAATATTATCATTTCATATCCAATAAAGCATATGAACTTTCAAAATTTAATATTTGCTCTAATCAAAATTAGAGAACTTTATAAGTGTTTTTTCATAATCTGTTATCTAACAAGTAGTAGCAGCACAGGATAAAAGTGTACTTGCATCTTTCTAACTAGCTATTCTATAGGTTTATTTGTTTGATTGTTACGTTTGTTTTCTTCTCTCAATAAGCATTATCTATTTCTATTATAGGCAAATTAGCATTATCTATTTCTATTATAGGCAAATTATTTTTGTCTGGCATTGATCGTAATGATTAAGTGGCTCTACGTTTGTTATCCTCATTTTTTAGGGTTAAGAAACAATCTTTTTCAAACTACTAAGTGTCAGTACAAAGAATCAAATACAACCCAAATACTGTGGAACAATAAAATAAATCTGTAGATATATAGCCACAGACAGAAGCTTATATTCAGTCCTTTGCCACTTATAAAGTGTTTCTAAAATAACCTTTCTGACATTTGTTTTCTATTGAATTATGATGCCTCTAAATGAAAGGCTCCCTGATAGCCTGAATCCATGTCATGTGTTTATTGATGAACTAATGGCTTCATAAAAGTAGATAGTATAAACACAAGGAAAAGAAGTCCAGATTTAACTACATTTGTGATGTAGCCTTGTTTATCGTTTCTTAGAAGTGAATTTGCCTCTTGGGTTATTGTTCAACTGTAGGATCTATTTCAGTCAACTTCACTGGGGGTAAATAGTTTCCATTTTTAACTAGATTGAAGGCTGTGCCTCTGCTATTTATCATGGTCCGCATGTGAGAAGCAAGAATGACATCCACATTTCCCAGAGTTTTCTTCAAAAAATACTGGCAGGTGGGTAGAAAGATTTCATAGTGAGGAAAGCAGTATTCCATTTTTATTAAAGATGTGTAGAAGATGAGGGAGAGGACTACAGCTTGGATACAAAGTAAATAAACTGTAATAGATAATAATAATAAAGAAAAAAATTAAGTATGTGTAGTAGATTTTAGCACAGACACACACACACCACAGAATCCAGGCATTCATGGAATGCCTCACCTGGAATTCCAAGCTTCAGAAAACTGAGACAAGTACAATCATAGTTCTTCTGAAGTTAACATTCTAGACAGAAACTTCTAGTACAGATAAACTGCAGAATGAGAACCAACGCTATTCTCAAAACAAAGAAAAACAAAATAAGCAACAATAAAGAAACAAATTTATGATAAGTAGAAATATGTATTATAATGATAATTAGAAATATGTACTATAATGTATATTCTCAGCAAAAAAATCCTTGAATTCATTAATACTAACAAAATATTATACAGAGGATTTCTTAAACTGTCACAATTAATTCCTGCATAACTGAAAACATACTGTTTGAATAGCAAACTCTAACTTCTCCTTTTCCTTCATAGAAGTAAACTACATTTCCATTCTTTTTTTAAATTTTTTTTTTATTTTTCAAGGTCCACTGTCCTTTTATTTTTTATAATTAAATTTATTTATTTTTATTAATTACAGTTTATTCACTTTGTATCTCCCCATAAGACCCTCCCTCCACCCCTCCTGGTCCCATCCTCCCTCCCCCTTCTTCACGCATGCCCCTCCCCATGTCCACTAATAGGGGAGGTCTTTCTTTCCTTCCTTCTGATCTTAGTCTACCAGATCACATCAGGAATGGCTGGATTGTCATCTTCTGTGGCCTGATTATGCTGCTCTCCCCTCAAGGGGAGGTGATCAAAGAGCAGGCCAATCAGATTATGTCAGAGGCAGTCCCTCTTCCCATTACTATGTAACCCACTTGGACACTAAGCTGCCATGGACTACATCTGTGCAGGGGTTCTAGGTTATCTCCATGCCTGGTACTTAGTTAGAGAATGAGTCTCTGGGAAGACCCCTTTGTTCAACCTCAGATACTTCTTACAAGTGAAATGAAAACTGACATCATAATAGATTGCCTGAAGTATGTGGGACGGAAGACAGAGGGAGAGAGAGACAGATAGACAGAGAGTAAAATAGAGACAGAGAGGGACAGAGACAATAACAAAGAGAAATAGCAAGAGTAACATGAAAGAAGAACAATGAGAGAATTTGAATTCCTCAAGAAAGGGAGACAATGTGTAGATGAGAGTATATGACATAGTCATGATTACCAAGTTGATATTACTACTCTAACCATATGTTCAAGTATAACATAAAACTTGGATTGGCACCAACTGTGATATCATGACTATAGAACTTTGGTAATATTTAATAACATAGGACCTCATAAAGATAAGCATTTAATAAATTAAGGAACAAGAGCTAGCTTATGAGCTTCAATAATGAAGGCAAAATCATAAATAGCATTCCTCTTTTTCATAGATTGCTTGGGGTAGGTCTTCAGGAAATAACACAAAGCAATATAGATTGTCCTCTGTGATTAAAGTCCTGTCTTGACATGCTTTATGAGCTCTCTTTATATGGATTTTTGATAATATGCTTTCAAAATTATTGGCAGATCTACACTGTTTCTCTTCTTCCAGCTGGATAATGAAAAATGATTTATTCACTTTTATTGAATTTTCAACGGTTAGAGTAAGCCATGGTAATTATTACCATGTCATTTTTGCTGGATAGCTGCAACTGAGACAAAACACAAGCCAAAATAAATGTAATTAGCATTAAAATGACTCAAGCATAAAAAAAATAATCGAATGGATCCTGAAGTGTCTTATTCTTATCAACAAAAGAATCTTGTACTTGTTTGCAAACATCCATTTTAATTGCTTTTCCATCATCACTGAAAATTAGAAATGCATTTTAGGTCCCTATCATACTTCTCAAATTACATTTTTGTTTTTGACATTCCAACCTGCACTATCATACGTAATTAATCTGACTTTTGCAATTAGATAATAGTAGTCGAAAAATCACATAGACAAGGCACCTGTCTCGTTTGAAAAGAATCACTTTCTTTTTCTAAATGTGTATTTTTCATTGTTAGTCCCTTTTGTGATTATAGAGCTCTTTTTACAATACAAATTTTATCTTCTTAGTTTTGGAGAACTGGGGGTGAATTGTAAGATATAAATTTGCACAAATTGAGATACTTTTTTTTTGTAAGACATCTGTCTCATCCCTGCCCTCTAGACCTTGGTTCAACAGTTGAAAACATATGTGGCCTCCTAAAGGCTTTATATCCAAGAAATTCAACCTGCTGCAGATGGAAACTGATCAGGTGGGGAGGGGGACAGAGGTGCTTCTCTCTTAAACAAGGACAGGCATTTCTCTTACCGTCAATCCTTGAAAAGTGAAACTATTCCCATAGTATTTGCAGTTTATTATGTATGGTAAGCAATCTAAAAAATGTTAAATTATTCAGGATGTTCATAAGCTATTTGTAAATATCATGCAGTTTTATATAAGGGACTTAAGCTACTAAAGACTTGGGTATATGGGAATTTTGGAACAATTCTAAACAGATGCTAAGGGATGATTGTGTCTATTATTTACTAGTAATTTGTAACCATTAGTAGTGAGTCTAAAATACACAAAGGTAGACAGAAAGAATAAATTACAAGGAGAGAAGAAATTAAAATTGCTTTAAGTAGATACAGAGTGAAGCCCTATAAATACAAGATCATGGAATGAGTAACGTAAGGATAGATATAGATCAGTGTTTTTCTTTGATCAGCGTGATGTCTGCTCATGATTATGAGCGGCTTCAGGGTCTGTGTTCCATAGAAATCTGAGGTAATTCAATTCCTGTAACTATTTGTAACAGTACAGTACTCTAGATAGATTTCTATAAGGAAAGGAATGGATTAGGTGGATTTAAAGCAAAGAGGCTAACTAAGGAAGATTTCTGGAAACTTGGGTTGATTCCAGAAATTTTGACTCTTAATTTCATCACTGCATATTTTTTAAGCTCTAGTTTATATGCAATTTATAAAAATACTGAGATGTTATGTGATAAGCTAATGTTAGTGGTTCCCACATATTCCCTTTTGGTGGGAATAGAGCTTCATTCCGGGTAAGCGCTGATTTCTAAAAGCAGACAAAGATAAGGGGAATATCTTACATAACAAGATATTTCACTGGCATAAAGTGTAAATATTAGCAGCTAAACAGTTTGTCAATCAGACATGGAAGAACATAGGAATAGGAATTTTGAATTTTTTGAAAGAAAACAGATTCATCAAAATAAAAATCCAAAATGGACCCTGAGATATCAGATTAAGACCCAAAGAGTCCCAAACAGAATTTTCCACTTCAATATGTGCCCGACTTCCTTTTTGTTGAACCATCACAATCATTAAATAAATTTAAAATTAGAAATAGTCCTGTATTTATGAATATAAACTACCAATATTTATATACTTTTCTCCATGTTATACTAACATAGCCACTGAAACATATAGGGTTTTACTTAAAATTTTGCTTTTGTTCTTCCTGGATTATCGCCAGCTGACCTCCTCTTGCTGAGGTTCCCTTTCAGCCCTTTCCCCACTTCTGTTATCCTTTCATGGTGAGTCCATTGCCCTTTCTTTTCACCTTTCTACTCCCTCCCTTTTGGTCAGTCATTTCTTCACCTCTCACAGTCCCCTTTGTAATCTTCCCTTTCCATGGTGCCTTTTTTCTGCTTACCCTATCTCCATACACATCTATGCAAATGCATACACACACAAACCACCACCACAAACCACACATTATTTTACGTCTTAATTTCCATGTATGAGAAGAAATTATACATATTTCTCATTATGTGTGGCTTTATTTTGTTTGATTTAACAATTATGACTTTTTCCACCCAATTTTTTCCTGCAAATGTCACAATTTAATTTTTGTTTATCACTGAAAGAAATTTCATTATTGATACCACATGTTATTTATTCAACAATTTCTTGATTGACATCTAAACTGGCTTTTTTTCATAGGCATTATGAATGGCATTAAAGTATTTCTTGATGGTCTCACTAGTGAGGGTAACAGGGGCTGTCTCTGATATGAACTCAGTGGCTGGTTGTTTGATCACCTCTCCCTGAGGGGGAAGCAGCCTTACCAGGCCACAGAGGAAGAATATGAAAGGCAGTCCTGATGAGACCTGATAGGCTAGGGTCATATAGAAGGGGAGGAGGTCCTCCCTTATCAGTAGACTTGGAGAGGGTCATGGAAGGAGATGAGGGAGGAAGGGACGGAGGGCAAGATTAGGAGGGGACGATGATGGGGCTACAGCTGGGATACAAAGTAAATAAATTGTAATATATAAAATAAATATCAAAAAAGTGTTTCTTGACTATGACTAGTGCTCCTACAAATTAAATAGTAGAACTGGATAATTTAGTTTTGCAGTTACTAGTTCCCTGAAAAATGATATCCTGATTTACATAGTGTTTTATCATTTTATTTTCCTACCAGTAATGTCTAGAATTTTCTCTTTCTCCACAACAAGGATAGAATCAGCTGTTTGTTTCATAAATATTGACTATTTTGAGTTGGAAGTCAAATTGTAAAGCAATAGTTTTTTTTTTTTTTCTCTCTCATCATTTCATGTTTTAAGAAATCAAGGTTTTGTCTGGTTTTGAACTTGATGAATTCTTTATGGGCATATCACATACCCTTTCTTAAATATTAGCCATCTCTAATCATACCTTCTGTAGATATGTCTAATAAAGTTTTTAAGCAAATGTTTAGCTCTAAGGAGGATGGGGGAAATTTCCTGCCTTTGTAATATACTGTATCTCCATTAAAAGTAAATTGCCTCTAAAGTACTTCAAGAGAACATCATCATCCGAGTGAGAAATTAAACTGAAAAACTTATCTTAAGTGGTGCGTTTTAAATAATCTTAAATGAAGAATTTTTTTCCTCCTACATTATTTTTCATATGTGATTGTCAGATTTTCTGTAGCAATTTTGTATAGTATGGTGTGTTTAAATATGCAAGTTCTAATTCTATGTCCTGAACTCATCAATTCTTAAGTAAAAGACTCATCTTCAGGCTATCGTTAAGTTAATAACATCGCTGTTCGTAGTTGTATAAAACTCATAACTATTAGTAATATGAGATGTATAAAATATAAAGTATAAATAATGGATATAAAAGTTAGTAATTTTATTGTCAGAGATCTTTTTCTTAACTCAAGATAATTTAAATTAATGCTTAATTGTACTTAACATATTTTTATTGTAAAGTAAAATGACATGAATTTTAAAAATTGATGTTATTACGAAATTTTAAAAGTTATTGCAATGTTTTAGTAATTGTCTCATTGTACAGAAATGTTTTTATATTATTTTTCATTATCATTTTATAGGCACATAATGTATAAAATGCCACTTTTGTGAGGATAATATAGAGTTTATTGTGGGAGTAAACTTGCATATAGCAAGAACACAAATTCCCCTATTAGTGGAATTAGAGAGGGGCATGGAGGAGATGAGGGAGAGAGGGTGGGGTTGGGAGGGAATGAGGGAGGAAGTTACAGCTGGGATACAAAGTAATTAATGTATACAATGTAATTAATACAATGTAATTAATGTAAAAAATTAAAAAATCTAATAGAAAAGAATATTATTAAAAAGTTTATCAAAATTTTTAAGTAGCATCAATCAACTCATAGAGCAAGCTTAGTCTAAGTTGTGAAAACTGCACTAACTTCTTAGGTGAACATAGATTTGATATAAATTTAAAATTATAAGATAGATGCCATGGTTAACATCATTGTAACAGGTAAAAACCAAGCATGGACCGACTTGTCCAAGCTCATAGTGCAGTGAGCCAAGTTTTCTCCAGACTGTTGAATAAAATCAGTAGCATATTGCAAGAAAACTAATCACCTGATTCTGACTCCTGAAGAGTGCCCTGAAAATCTATTTTTAAACTAAAGTCACTGGACAGTGGTAGCATGCTGTCTTTTAAATCAGAGGTGTGTAAGTCAGAAAAGAAGACAGAACCTGTCTGAGGTGCCGCAGCATTAACTGGGAAGGAGTTGCTGGTAGTTTCAGGTCTGGAGTCCTGACATCATGTTTCAAGAGAATAAGCCCAATACAGCATACAATGTTTTTATACTAGTAAATAAAATGACTTACTTAATGCTGAAATAAACATATATGAGCACCACAGCACATGTACACATATCAAGACCGCTTAAAATGCCTGGTTTACAACTCCTAGTTTTGTGGAGTTCTGTTGTTGATGTTGGTGGCTGCGTTCTTTGGATTTGGTTTTTGAAAGACCAAAAAAAAGGGGGAGGATCTGGCAGTTGTTGAGTTGTATGTGAAAACCTGACAAAAACATATTTTATGAAAAAAAAAACGTAAAAATTAATCCAAGAACGTAGCACCCTCTGAGGCCACTTTGTATCCCTCTTTTCTTCCAGGCAAACCCGTGATGATAGTGACAGAGTATATGGAGAACGGCTCCCTAGACACATTTCTAAAGGTAAGAGCCAGCCCGGGTTGAACGACGTAATGCCGTACGTACTCTGTTCATGAGTTGAAATTAAAAGTGAGCAACGTTACTGCTAAAGTGTGAACGGATTCAGAGTAAATTAGTCAATGCCATTATCCTGCACAATTAACTGACTTTTGAAACACATGTTTGCTCTGAAAACTTACACAAATCGAATTACAAGTTCTTGTACTTATTTAAGAATATGGATTATTTTAAACAAAATGAAAATAGAGATGCCTGTAAAGAAAAAAAAAAGAGAGAGTGGTAAGGAAGAAAGAAAATGAAGGGACAAAAAGGATAGAGACAAGAAAAAGGGAAATAGTAAAGAAAAGTTATTCAAATAACTACCCAAAATTAGGGAATATTTTTATTTTATCCTCTGACAGTTTCATACATGTATATTATATTTTTTAGTCATACCCACCTCCAATACCTTCTCTTAACATCATTTCAGTCCAAACGATTCTTTTCTTCCTACCAGCAAATTCTGCTCCTAATATTCTGCCATGTATACATGTGTGATGTGGTGTATGTATTTGTGTGTGTGTGGCATGTGATGTGGATGTATATGGTATGTGGTGTATGTGTAATGGACACGTATGTGTGAGTGTGCTGTGTGTGGTATATGAGAGTGTGGTGTGTATGCTTAGTGTGTGTATGTTGTAAGTTTGTATGTGTGCATGTGTATGTGGTAGGTGTGATTGTGTGACATGTGTTGTGAGTTTATATGTGTGTGTGTGTGTGTGTGTGTGTGTAGCATGTATGTGGTGTGTGTATGTGTATCTGCACAAGCTTTTTAAATTAAATTTTAATTTTTTATATTAATTACAATTTATTCACTTTGTATCCCAGCTGTAGCCACCTCTCTCTTCCCTCCCAATCCCATCCTCCCTTCCTCATCTCCTCCCACGTCACTCTCCAAGTCCAGTGATAGGGGAGGACCTCCTCCCCTTCCATCTGACCCTAGTCTATCAGGTCTCATCAGGACTAGCTGCATTGTCTTCCCCTGTGGCCTGGCAAGGCTGCTTCCCCCTCAGGGGGAGGTGATCAAAAAGCCAGCCACTGCGGTCATGTCAGAAACAGTCCCTGTTCCCCTTACTAGGGAACCCACTTGGTATCTGCACACTCTTAAGTATCAGCAGAAAAGTCATCACCATGAGAATATAGCTTATGTAGTCAAGTGTTCTGGGTTTTGTGAATAAAACAATTTAATGCACACCTCATAGTTTTAAATATTGACAACTCACTGTATTTGTAAATATCTTGTGTAAATAATGTAACATTCTCATTTGAGTAACCCGCAGTCTGTAAATCGATAAGGTCAATGTAGTGAGTGTTGCTTCTGAAGAGAAAGTGGCTGTTATGAAGTTGATGACACCTTTGAAAGGGGTCTGTGAAGAATTATTGTAGTGTTTCTCTAGTGTGTAATGTTTCAGTTTTAATCTCCAATCTATACCAATATACCACCCTTTTGCCAGTTTTTCTCTCTGCATTTTCAGGTTTTCCAGTCTCTTAGAGTTGCATTGTTACTTTATTCAAAGTGACTCAAGCTATTAGTTAAGCTTTATGAGCTCACTTAACTTTATTATTTTTAATGTCTTTGACAACAACACACTTCCAAGAAGTGTTGATATTTTCCTTCCCAGTGCTCAGTAATTATCACTGTTCCCATCCACTTTGTAGAAAGTCTTGTGTTTCCTCAGGCCATTTTACCTTTACCCTAATATGTCTGTTTAGATGGCTTCCTTTAAATCACCACAAAATACACTCACTGTCAGCCAAAGTTGGCACTAGGTTGAAATAATGAGCAAACATTTCTGATGTCTAAGAATAAAGAAGCTACAATGCACAAAAAGACAACATGGAATTTTTTTAATTTCTTTTTTTTGATTTATTTTATTTTATTTTTCTTTATTAATTACACTTTACTCACTTTGTATTCCCCCCCGGGGTTCCCTCCCTCCTCCCATCCCAATCCCTTTCTTCCTCCACCCTCTGCATGCATGCCCCACACCAAGTCCACTGATAAAGGAGGACTTCTTTTCCTTCCTTCTGATCCTAGTCAATTAGGTCTCATTAGGAGTGGCTGCCTTGTCCTCTTCTGTGGCCTGGCAATGCTGCTTCCCCCTCATGGGGAAGTAATTAAAGAGCTGGCCAATCAGTTCATGTCAGAGACAGTCCCTGTTCCTATCACAATGGAACCCACTTGGATACTGAACTGTCATGGTCTACATCTGTGCAGGGATCTTAGGTTATCTCCGTGCATAGTCCTTGAAAATGCAACATGAAATTTTTAAATTACATCTACTGTTTTGATGTTTGTCTGTATGAAGTACAGTACAGCATACAAAGTTATACATACCACATGATTAGAATTACTAAGCAGAGCATGCAAACATAGAAGATATGTTGACACATGAGTAGTAAAAGTACAACCCAGAAAAGAAATGAAGTAAGTAAGAGTAATATTACTAGGGACTAACACAATGCAGCTACGGATGACCAACTTTTCCTTCTTTACACTCTATTTTACAAAATTTACATATACACTTATTACCTGTATTATTAGAAAGAAAGCTTAGTGTTTAACATCATCTGTGCACTGTAAGAACACAAAATGTAAACTGAGCACAACTGAGTGTGTTCAGATAAACCTTCAGTGGAAGCACCTTGAAGTAGATGCAGACAGATCTTTGTGAGTTCGAGATCAGCATGGTCTACATAGAGAATTACAGAATAGCCAGGAATACATACTAAGGCATTGTCTCAAATCATTTAAGTAAACTAATAAATTAATTAATGGTGATTTTTGTTTTGTGTGTGTTTTCTTTATATCATTCTCTATAAACATTTCTGGTTTAGGCAAATTAACAATTAAGGCTTACATATTAAATTCTTACAAAAAAGATACCATGATTATAAACAATTGTTTCATGACAACCCATCATCATACTTTTTTGAGTATTAGCTATGAAGCAGAAACAGTACCAACAACACGTATTGCTTGTTTAAGGCTGTTTACTTTTCTTCCTGAAGTATTTTTCCCATTACATACAACTCTTCATAAGAAGTATAGTGCACTGGTAACTTTTCCTCGAACATATATTTTTTTATGAGGGAAATTATATCCTCAACATATTTTAACATACTTGTATAATTCTGTACATTTCGGTCTATAGTTATGTTAAGAACACAATCAAAGCATTTATTTATTTATTTATTTATTTATTTATTTATATTCTGTAATAGTTTTATATATGTGTGTAATGACTTTTTTATAATCTTATTTTTTTATATTTTTAAATTTTTATTGATTACACTTTATTCACTTTGTATCCACCCATAAAGCTCTCCCTCCTCCCCTCCCAATCCCACCTTCCCTCCCCAACCTCCATGCATACCCCTTCCCAAATCCACCAATAGGAGGGGTCCTCCTCTCCTTCCTTCTGATCCTAGTCTATCAGATCTTATCAGGAGTGGATGCATTGTGTAATGACTTTTAATCCTTTACACTTCCTGTTACACTGTCTCCTCCCTTTTTATTTACCCACTAAAGTCCTCTTTCTGAAATGCCTCTGTTGGTGTGTGTGTGTGTGTGTGTGTGTGTGTGTGTGTGTGTGTGTGTGTGTATGGTTGTGTGTATGTGTGTTGCATGAGATTTTTGAAGGACTGTCAAAGTCTTTACCTCATTTGACCAGATCAACATAATCAGGTAAATTTGTGGTTTCTAATCCCTTCCATTCTCCCTGAGTAGAAATTGCACTTGCATTTTGAAAGGTGGTAACATTAATTTGAAGACTGAAAGAGGCTTTTCCAAGTTTTCCTTCTGTGAATCAAACCGTCAGCCTAATGTTATACTGTCTTTGCAGAAAAACGATGGGCAGTTCACTGTGATTCAGCTTGTTGGCATGCTGAGAGGCATCGCTGCAGGGATGAAGTACCTTTCTGACATGGGCTACGTGCATAGAGATCTTGCTGCTAGAAACATCTTAATCAACAGTAACCTTGTGTGCAAAGTGTCTGACTTTGGACTTTCTAGGGTACTGGAAGATGATCCTGAGGCAGCCTACACCACAAGGGTAAGATCTAACAGAATGCCTTACTCACCCAGTAGTCTAGGGTCATTTAATTTTTAAAGATGATAAAAGAAGTAGCAAAAGGGCATTCCTCCAAATAAGTCAAAGATACAGAGAAAACATGAGAGAAAAGAGATTGGAAATAGAAAATCCAATTCTACTTTTCTGTTTCATTTTAGTACAAGAAAATTCAAAAATTAACCTTATATAATGAAAGTATTTACCTTCCAAGTCTCCGTAATTTATTTATTTATTTATTTATTTCCCTTAAGGACAATTTACTGCTAGTTTTAAGTCAACTTGATACAAGTTAGTGTCACTGAAGAAGAGAGAGCCTCAGCTGAGGAAATAATTTCATAAGAAATTTCATAAGATTGGGCTGTAGGCAAGACTGTAGGGCGTTTTATTTGTAATTAGTGATCTTTGGGGGAAAGCCAAATTATTGATGGTGTCATCCCTGGGCTGGTGGTCCTGGATCCTATGAGAAAGTAGCGTGAGTAAGGCAGTACGCAGCACCCCTCCATGGCCTCTGTGTCAGCCCCTGCCTGCAGGCTCTTTCCCTGTTTGAGTTCCTGAGTTATCTGAACTGTAGTGTCCTCAATTGTGAAATAAATTAAAAAAGTATTTTATTTTAAATCTCCAGAGTTTATGTTGTGGGAAAATCAGTTTCACTTCTTTTAAAAGTTTTGATTTTCTGGAGCTATTGAAATGTCTCATTGCTTGATTTACAAAGTATAAGAACTATTAAACCTACATCTATGGAAAGCTGGCTATTACTTACAGTGTAATAGCTATCATAAATATGCAGCTTACAGAAAACAAATTCCTTCCTGAAATGATATATAAAATTAACTGAGAAAAACAGTGGCTATTTTTATAAAAGGAATTTGTGGACAGACTATTTGCTTTAGTTTTTCAATTTGAACCTTTTAATAAATGTTTGAGGAATTCTAAATATTTTCTGTATTATCAGCTTGGATATCCTCAATGTCTAAAATATTTGTGGAGATGGAGATTTAATGTAGATTCCTTCACTGTACAAATGGACTAACTTTGTTTCAATACAGAATAACATTTTTGTCATCTCTAATCCTTAAATTACAATCTATGAATTACATGTGTCCTTATTAAATTCTACTGTAAAACTGGTGTCTAAAAAAATCTCTTTAATAGATTATTAGGTTTGCTGGTTTCATTTTGACAACTAGGACTTGTAGCACATGGATTTTTGAGGAATTTTGCCATGATTCAAAGCAAGAGTAATTTGTTGAAGCAAACAAAGAATTCCAAAGGTCATCTCACTAAATCAATGAATTAATTGATGAAATGTTTCTCCTCTTCCACATCTAACTATGACTTCCATTATTTTCGCTGAATGAAAAGTCAATTAAGAATCTCCTGGGGTTACAGTTGTACTTAATAAAGTCGGCCTGAGCTCAGTTGAGGTTGCAGAAAGTCTATTGCTGTTGTGATGGCTAGATGTCTTAGTTAAATGAAAAGTAGCTTTTTCCAAGTCCCTTGACATTGTCTTATGTCGCAGCACTGGTGGAACACCCAGAGATCCTGAGAACCTCAAGGCTTCCTTCTCTAGTTGGTTGTGGAAATAGTTTGTAGAAAATATATGTAATGAGAAATAATCAAGTAAGAGAACCTCAGAAGGTAGTAATACACACAGATTGTTCCAAAGAACAGAACAGCTCAGAGACACAGCTCTGCGTAATTAATAAACTGCACTTTGGAAAAGGTGATTTAATCACAGGTTGCAGAACATGGCAATTTTCCTCCAGTCCCAACATTTAGGATACCAAGACAAGAGGATTACTGGAAGCTATAAGTTAAAGGCCATCCTGGGCCATAAAGCAAGATTCTGTTTAAAAAAAAAAAAAAGAAAAAAAAGGAGTAAGAATTTAGTCAAAGCCCTGAAGAGATGGCTGTGCTGTTAAGAGCGCAAACTGCCACTGAAGCGACGTTGAGTTAGGTTCTTGGCACTCATGTCAGGTAGCTAAACCATCTGTGACTCTAGCTCCAGGAGATCTGGGAGACCCTGCAGACACCTGTGCTCATGTGTAAACCCACACACATGTACATAAATCAAAATAAAGATAAATCTGAACCTAAATGAAAATGAAGCAAAATAAAACAAGCATGTCGCAAGCTTTGTGTGATGCAGTGCTTTGCATACTTATTAGGCAAAAATATTCAAAAAAAAAAAGTCCAGGTATTACTGTGTGTGTGTGTGTGTGTGTGTTGTGTGTGTGTGTTGTGTGTGTGTGTTGTGTGTGAGTGAGCAAACATATTAAACCTTAGTTTTATTCCTTCTCAAATTTCAATCAAGATGTGAACTTATTTTCTCAAAAATATTGAAAGTTTGCTTTTTAATGGAAATTGTCTCCATTCTGCATGCTATTTCTTTTCATTATTCTTCTCTACAAACTTGGTAGGTATGAAGTAGTGTTTTACAAGAAAATCTTTCTCAATATGTGTTGGAAAGTGAGCAGAAAAAATAACTTTATAATGTGATTTTTGTTTTTAGTACCCCAAGCTTAACACTCTTAAGTAGCTCAGCTAAAAAAAAAACAGCACTTTTTGGGGGTTCGACATTCTAACTGAACAACTACAGAAGTATGCCATTAAGATAAAGGAGAAAAATCAAGCCTTACAGAAATAAACCAATGTTGAGGGAAGGATGTGCCTGAGATTTCAGCATGTAGAATGTCCCTACTTGTCTTATGAACTCTTAGACTTTCCAGGGTTTCACTTAACAACTGAAATATTCTACTGATAATTCTATACTTAAAAAAAAAAATCCACGCAGTGCATTTGAGTCCTTTACTTCCGCAATGCTAAGAGCACACCTTTTTTGAAGCGCTTGCGTGCTTCCCACCCCAACTCAGCGCTGCCATCCTGGGCTCTCTAATTGAGATGTAGGTCCTGTATGCCTTCCAAGAGTCAAACAGAATTTATAGCAGAAACCTTCCCGACAGCCAATTAGTTGTTAGTCTACAAGTGCTCCTGGGCTGGGAGACGTGAAGAGAGACTGCCTGCTGTCAAACAGAATCACTTAAAAATGTTACATCTCTTTCTGGATATTCTCAAAGAAGCTGCAGTATCCCTAGATACCCTTGAAGTATGCGGGATTACATATATATATATATATATATATATATATATATATATATATATATATATATATATTAAAGAAATGTGTCTGTGTGTGTGTGTTTAATTTTAGGGAGGCAAAATTCCAATCAGATGGACTGCCCCAGAAGCAATCGCTTTTCGGAAGTTCACCTCTGCCAGCGATGTCTGGAGCTATGGCATTGTAATGTGGGAAGTTGTGTCTTACGGTGAGAGGCCCTACTGGGAGATGACCAATCAGGACGTAAGTACAGAGAGAGTCTTTTGCCTTCAAGTTGAGAATGAAACGCTTTGTTGGCTGAATGCAGGCTCTTTTGAATATTTTAAAATTGTGAAAATGACAGTTAACTTGGAAAATACGAAATACTTTGTTTACCTTGTGGTGCATTTGTTGCTATGGAAGTAATTTTTATGCAAGCGGTAAAAGTTAGTTGGGGTAAAGGAAAGTTATAGGTTAGAAAAAAAAAAAAAAAAAAAAAAAAAAAAAAAAAGAAAACGCAAGTCCCTTGCTAAATAGCTTTAGCTATACGGCAGTCTACCCCAATTATGTCAGTATCATTTTCAAAGATGATGAAGAAACAATCATCTGAGAATGAATGCTGAAAAGATAATCTTTGAAATATAAGATGTTATATTATGATTTCAATTGGTAGGAAAAGTAAATATCCTTCTTATAATAAAAAATATAATTAACGTTGAGAAATATATAATACTAACATGAAAGAAACCACCAAATGATTTTCTATCCAAATTCAAATGCTTACGGTATGATGCAAGAGACAGAACTATAGACTTTGATCATTTCCATCATTAATATTCAATACACTCTCTTGAATTTTGGATCATACTGAAATATGATATTTTTTCTCGTAAGATTATAAAAGAAGATGGGATGTATTGATCCTCTAGAGCAGCAGTTCTCAAGCTGTGGGGTCAAACACTTTTAAAACCTGTGGGTTCTAACTTCTTTAGATGACCATTTCACAGGCATCGAATATCAGATATTCTGCATATCAAATATTTACATTATAACTCATGAGAGAAACAAAATTACAGTTATGAACTAACAAAGAAAATAATTTACGGTTTGGTTAACCATCACATTTGTAAATGTATTAAAGTGTCACAGCATTAAGAAGGTTAAAAACAACTGCTTTATAGTGTCATTAACCGTTAACCAACTACTATCTCACTGCTTTCTTGTAAATCAAATGTAATGAAAAATCTTAACTCTACAGTGTACTTATTTGAGGTTTTTTTTTCCCATTTATTTCTTGTACATTAAGACTATAGCACCTGCTTTCCTGTACATGCTATGAGGATACTATTAGTTTGCATCTCATTTTCTTTGTTTGCAGCAACAATATCACACAAGCAATTAACACTGTCCAGTCAAAACTACACCTCAGGTGCATTTCGGGGTATATGCCCCAACTGGTGAGCTATGGCAACCTAAGCTACGCAAATAATGAATAGACAGACAAGGGCTAGTAGTGGTTCTTTTTTCCTCTAACCATATCTGTACATGGATTGATTAAGATTTTTTTTATTAATTACACTTTATTCATTTTGTATCGCCCCATAGGCCCCTCCCTCCTCCCCTCCCGATCCCACCCTCCCTCCCTCCCCTTTCTGCATGCATGCCACTCCCCAAGTCCACTGATAGGGGAGATTCTCCTCTCCTTTCTGATCTTAGTCTATCAGTTCACATCAAAAGTGGCTGCATTGTCCTCTACTGTGGCCTGGTAAGGCTGCTCCCACCCAGGGGGAGGTGATCAAAGAGCAGGCCAGTCAGTTTATGTCAGAGGCAGTCCCTCTTCCCATTACTATGGAACCCACTTGGACACTGAACTTCCATGGGCTACATCTGTGCAGGGGTTCTAGGTTATCTCCATGAATAGTCCTTGGTTGGAATATGAGTCTCTGTGAGGTTCCCTGTGTTCAAATTTTCTTGTTCAGTTGCTCTCCTTGTGGAGTTCCTGCCCTCTCCAGCTCTTGCTATTTCCCACTTCTTACATAAAATTCCATTCACTCTGCACGACAGTTGGCCATCAGGCTCAGCATCTGCTTTGATAGTCTGTAGGGCAGATGCTTTCAGAGGCCAGGGGCCTATGGGGCAATACAAAATGAATAAAGTGTAATTAATATAAAAAATTAAAAAAAAAAGATTTTTTTAAATAGAGAAGCAGAAACCACATGGATGCTAAGCTGCCATGGGCTAAGTCTGAGCAGGGCTTCTAGGTTATATCCATACATGGTCCTTGATTGGAGAAACAGTCTCAAAAAAGACCCCTGTGCCCAGATATATGTGGTCATTGTGGCGCTCCCGTTCTCTCCATGTCTTACTAACTCCTCCTTCTTTCATATGAATCCCTGCACTCTGCCCAAGGTTTGGTTATGAGTCTCAGTATCTGCTTTGATACACTGCTAGGTAGTGTCTCTCAGAGGCCCTCTATGGTAGGCTCCTGTCCTGTTTTGTCATAACTTTTTTCCACTAGATTTCACCTTGTATTGAGTCATCTATCCAGTTGTTTCATTAAAGGATAGAGTTACCACATGAACCTCTAGGACACAAAGCATATAGACAAAATCCTTACACTCACATTAAAAGCAAGGAATTTATTTAATTTATTCATTTTACAATGAAGTGTAAAGACTAGATCCTCAATGGATTAAAGTACTTTAAATTTTGCATATATTTTTGAGAATTTTATACATGAGAACTGACTGTACTTGCATGGTTTACAGCCCTCTTCTTTTGCCCTTCAACTCCTCTTGTGACCCCACATACTCACTATCAAATTTGACACTGGTCAAATTTTGGGTCGAGGATTTTGAATATGGGTTAACTGAGAGTAATTTTTGAATCTATTGTTTTTATTTCTAATATGCCTGTGCTTTTAGTACATCAACTGTACGATAGGTGTTGAAAATGTCTTTTGATTTCTGTATTGTTTTAAATAAATAGGTTAGCTAAGGTAGAATGTTGCTGAGATCACTTGACTGCAGTATTCCAGTTATGCTTCAGACTACTTTCATAGTCCTCGAGTACTTTTATCTTTTCTTTTTCTGCCTGTACTTTGAGCTTCTTAGACTGTTTTGTGTTATTTTGTTTGTTTGTTTGTTTGGTAAATAGCAACTAGAAAGTGTCAAGTTGTGACCTACTGTTTAGAATCCTAGCATTTGTATCCCCAAAATATCCCCTGTACCAGTTAGATTCCTATACATTGTCATCTGGGTATCCTCACTCACTTCAGACAAAAAGAAATCTCATGTTAAGCCTGATAATATTTATTTCCTTCAAAAATGTGTTTTCTTCAAGATAACAGAACTCACCGTTCAGTGTAATGAGCTTGAATGCACTTGATTTCTGACATCCTTTCCCTCTATTTCTTGGTCATATATGCTTTGTAATTGTACAGTTTCCTCTTTCCACCTGCCACCACATTTAATCATTTCATCTCGTTTATTGTGGAGAAGGTATTGGCTTTTATCTCCAGTCCTTAAAGGTCATCTTTGTAAAATGCCTTCGCTGATTTTATTTTACACTTTGTTAAACAATGCATAAATTGTTTGGGGAAACATTCAATTACATTTCATAGAGGTGTATGTATAATAAATTTTTGGAATATGCATTCCTTTATAATATTTGTAAATATTTTATGATAGAAAATATCATTGTATTGTTAGTGATACAAACATTTGTTTGTATTTTGATATTTTCATGTCTGCAGCAATGTTATTAATGTTTTTAAATCTCCACAAATTGATGCTCATACATGTGTTTAAAATAAGTATCTATAATGCCTGTGCCAGTAGATACTCATTTCAAATTCCTGACAGAAATCCAATGATGGTAATAAACAGCCAGACTTTGACATTATTAAATGACACACAACACAGTTATGCTAATTTGGCCTCTGACTTATCCATCATTTAGCATCCAAAAGTCTGCTTTGAAATAAAATTGCCATCCTAGTACTTTGAAAGTATGAATGTATATACTTCTTTATGAGAAAAGATATTATGTTTTCAGAGAAATTGCTAGAAAATATGATCATTATTTGATTCTAAAAGGCAAAATTAAATAAGACATGAATTATTCTATGACAATTAGTTTTATAAAGCATTCTCCACCAAGGATACACGTAAAAATCATCAGAATTTATGCTTTTGTTTTGTTTTGGTTTTCTTTTTGTTTTTGAGCTTTGAAACAGGGTCTTTCTACAGCACTCTGGCTGTCCTGCAAGTTGCTGTGTAGACCAGGCTTGTCTCACACTCACAGAAATCACCTGCCTCTGCCTCCCTAGTCCTTATATTAAAGGTGTTTGCAATTCTTTTGCCTAACCATTTAGTTTTTCAACATGTTCAAAAGGCCTATTTTTTTAATGTTGTAATAGTACATTCCTATCTTTTGTCTTATTTCACAGCAAATATAAGTAGTTGTGGTTTATAATAATAGTAATTTTGTTACTGTTAGGTGTTGTTCACCAGGTAGACATACCTGATAGGCATAGTTAAATTGCTCCTTAAAGGGACCAACCCGCCACTTTGTCTCTCTCTTGGCCTCTTGCCCTCTTACTGTCTTGCTCTCACCCCTTTCTCTGTCAGGGAGTCCCCTCCCTTTCCCCTATAATATCTCGTTCTCTCTTCTCTCTCTCCATCTCCGTCTAATAAACCTCTTTCTTATAAAATCTGTTGTGTGCATCATCATTTCATTGTTCCTAACAGTTACTAAGACAAAGATAAGAATAAAGTTGGAAGTTAGATGGAGGCATTTTTTCAGACTCTTCTATGCTGCGTTAGTGGTGTTGTGAACCTCATTCTCTTTTGCTTTGCACAGGTGATCAAAGCAGTGGAAGAAGGCTACCGTCTGCCAAGCCCCATGGATTGCCCTGCTGCTCTTTATCAATTAATGCTGGATTGCTGGCAAAAAGACAGAAACAGCAGGCCCAAGTTTGATGAAATAGTCAACATGCTGGACAAACTGATACGAAACCCAAGTAGTTTGAAGACACTGGTTAATGCATCAAGCAGGTACAAGGCCAGACTTGAATAAAGTTCCTGAGTATATCTGATCAGGCTGATGTCATAAATATTTATCAATTTCTTCATGTATGTATTAATATATGAACCTTTATATCATTAGTTTACTTAATTATAATCTTTCATGTTTCTCTCTTAAAATAAAAAAAAAACACTAATATAAGTAATTATACCTAAAAGCTCCTTTGCCTAACCCAGTTGTATAATATGTTATTGTCACAAAAATACATACACAGCTACAATGAAATAGAATTAGGAAACAGGACTCAAATGTGTTCAGTGCATACATAGTTAGAGAAATGAGATTATTAGAAGCTGAGGAAGCACTTGTGTCTTTTTAACCAGATGTCTAAGTATGATTACACGTGAATTCTTTTAATACATTTCAACATAGGCCATTTACATATGATTACATTGTGGCACTCAGTTTAGGAAGATTGATGACTGGAAGGACTTGTTTGCCTCGATAAAGAGATATTTGGTTAATCATTTAGTATTCAGTTTGAAGATTTAGAACCTATAAATGAATAATCTTGTGGAAATATGTGTATAAGCCAATAATCATATTTTCTACTTTTCTGAATTTCAATAGGAATATATTAAAATAATATTCAATATCGGCAAAATGTTTTTTTCACTTTATCAGGAAAAAATTTTGAAATTTTTCCCCTAATAAAAATCAAGATAGTTCCAAATTAGAAAATTTACTAGATTATTACTTTCAGTGTATTTGATGACGTTGTCTGTTTTTTACAAGAAAGGAAATCGTTCTACTAGATGAATTGGCTGCCTTTTAAAATGAATTAGTAAAACTGCTTGCTTATGATGAAGTGGCATAAATTGTATGATCTTGATGCAACAATTACTTACTAGGTAGAAAGTCATTTCAACATGTCAGAAATGAAACTTCAAACTCTGTTGAGGTAATTGGAACTTTCGTAACCTAACAGTTGAAGAATGGATCTTCTTAGCAAGTATTCCATATGCTGTTCCTAAATATCTACTTTCAAATTCCCTATGGTCATGGACAATATTAATCCTTTCTCCTGTCTGTTCATTTGAAGGAAAAAAGAAAACAAGAAAGTGTAGGGACTACTGTATCATATACTATCATGAGAAACCATTGAGTAGGACAAATTTGTAGGAAAAAAAATAAGGAACTTTACTGTGGACCTGTTGGGTTGATATCTGTATGAAAAATACAGAAACTCAAAGCAAACCTTTGGCTACACATGAAACCTTAGCTGGAGATTAAAACTTTATAAAATAGCAGGGAACAGTGGCACATACCTGTGATCCCAGCACTGAGGGAGGCAGAGGAAGGAGGGTCTCTGTATGAGGCTAGCCTGGTCTACAAAGCAAGTCCAGGACAGCCAAGGTGGCATAGAGAAAACTTGTCTCAAAACAAACAAACAAACAAACAAACAAAACCCAAAACAGAAAGCCAAAAATACCTTTACAGAATGAATATTATTTAATGACATCAAAATAAACAATGAAAACTTAGACTAGTATCTTTCTTTATTAAAAAAATATTACTAATTAGTCTATTGTAAGCCCAGATTCATAGTTGACAATAAAAATCTCTCGGGTTTATTTTTATGTTTTCCGCTTGTATTTTGAATTACTTCTCATGCTAGTAATTGTATAATGTCCCTGTAATTTAATTGTAGCCCCAACAATTCATTGTTATTTGATTGAATATTAGTAGAACAAATCAAAAACCACATCAGAGGAGGACCTCCCCTATCAGTGGACTTGGGGAGGGGCATGCAAGCAGAAAGGGGGGGAGGGTGGGACTGGGAGGGGAGGAGGGAGGGGCTTATGGGGGGATACAAAATGAATAAAGTATAATTAATAAAAGTTAAATTAAAAAAAACACGTCGGTTCATACTTCTAATAATTACATTTTGTGTGTTCTAGAGTGTCGACTTTGTTGGCAGAACATGGCTCTCTGGGGTCTGGAGCCTACAGATCAGTAGGTGAATGGCTGGAAGCAATCAAGATGGGTCGGTACACAGAGATCTTCATGGAAAACGGATACAGTTCAATGGACGCTGTGGCTCAGGTGACCTTGGAGTGAGTAGTTTTTCTGATCATTTTTACATAATTGTTGGGTCAAGAAAAGTGTATTCAGACACCCGAGTGGATGCAAACAAGGGAAAGCGTCTTAGCTGTGTCCATGTGTGGCAGCTTTCAAAGAAGCCTCATCTTTTAGCCTGTGTTAACAGCTGCATGGTTCATGCTCTTTGTCACCAGTATCTTTGCTTTCTGTGCACCAAACAAACAGTTTGAGTGTTTCGATAATTGGATTTACAACTCCTTAGCAAAGTACTGGTATTTCGTGCTGTGGAAAAAAAAAAAAAGATGTTTTCTTGATAAGTTTTTATACCGGTACTTATGTCATATGAATGTAAATATATATAAAAAAAAAACCTGTAAGCACAATTGGTATGATTAGTCCTGTGTGACAATAAGAAAAAATAAAATAAAAAAATAAAAGAACATTCACACATGACAGCTTTCTACTTTGAATACCCAGGTAACACCTTAATTAAAGTTTTTCTGGCAGGTATCTCATTTAATATCTACATGGTGCAACTTACACTCTTGAAATCTGAGAATATGTTAGATCCTGCCTCTGATGTATTGTTATTTGGTACAATCTCAGTGGAACCAGTTGTGCCCTTTTCTGTTTGCACGTTTAAGATACAATTTATCAAATCCTATTAAATAAAAATTACTAAGAGTTAAAATTAAATTCTTTAAGGTTGTAAGTTGTTTGTACTTTATTATATACTCTTCATGTGTGATTATTTTAGCAGAAGTATATGTGATTATTTATTGTCCTACTGTGGTTCCATCTAGATTACATCTAAATTAATAATGTTCTAACCTGTGCAGTCAAGGTAACTGACTTCAAATGACTTGCAAATCTAAAGGTTAAAATATTGTTATAAAGATTTTAAAATGTTAGGATGCTCTAAGTCACTAAATCCACTGTCTGCACTCCATCACTTCATGGAGTATCAATACTGAGAGGTTCTCTAGACATTCTTATCTATCATTCTGCCATTCTAGCTTCACTGAATGCATTGCTCATCCACAGGAAAGGTAACAGGGTACCATTACTTATTAATACTTATTAATCACAGTCTCAGCACTGTCCTCCTTCATACTGAGAACTAAACAGACATAAAATCACAACCACTAGGCTTAATTTCTTCATTTGCTTAAACCCATTATCCCAGTCACTACTAAATCACATTTTCTTGGAGACCTGAATGTTTTGCCCATTATTTCTTTGATGTTTAAGAAAATCATCTGTGCTATATTTAAAACAGTATAATAAAATAATATTCCTGATGATTTAAAACTATTTTTACATAATTACTATTTAATTTTCAGTAAAAATGGTCATTTTAATTTATTAAAGTCATTTGTCATTTTATATTAAAATGATACTGTAGGTATTTCTTCTACCCAATGTCAGATTACTTGTAAATATAAAATAAAATTATTTGCATTAAACAATGTCTCTGTTTTTATTTAGAGTATATATGATCACATATTTAGTTAGATATGTTACAGTTTTATTCCTTCACAGGTAATTACTACAAAAATATTCATATATGTATTTATTTATTTTCTAAAATTTATTTTGATGTGTGTATTATCTTCCTGTGAATTGTTTTATTTCTTGGTGACCACAAATTAATAGAAATATGTTTAGTATTATTGTACTATATTTTTTACTTTTTCTTATTCCTTAAAATTCTTTTCTATTTGCCTCTGTAACCTCCTAAACTCTCTTCAGTATGCTTGTACTTTCTCAACACTTAAGGTTCTCTTCACTCTGTAAATAATTGTTCTTCTCTTGTTAAACTGCCTCTTACAATTCATCTTTCTATTCATTTACTGGAGACAGTAAAGTCAAGGAATGTTGTCCTATGTAAATTACTTCAAATTCCTGGGGTCCTTAGTCATTACCATAAGCCTTACTGGAAACTGGGTATGCTATATCAGTCCCCAAAGAAATTGTTTTTTTTTTAAGAGCTTGAAATTATTAGGAGCATATTCTGCTGTTTGTGGTGACTTTTTATGACCACGGTGTTTGTAATTGGTAAATTAAGATATATTTCTCAAGGTATTGTTTAAAGTAAAATACAAAATGAGGAATCATCAGTTTCTTGTTTGGTCAAGGACTATAAAAAATCATTTGTAAAAGTTCTTTGACCTTAAGAAAGAGAAAAAAATAAAATTATGCATTGCTAAAATATAACACAAAATTAATGGGATAACCACACAATTCATGGACATGCTCTTTGAATGCCAGACAGTAGACTCGCATACATAGTCATCACTGAATATCCAAATATTAATTGTACAAATCCTATGAAAGACTACAAAGGGTAATACAAGGTTATTTCTATAAGCCAATACGTTCATACATATGTAAATTTTTAGGAAAAGAGGTTAAACAACCAAAAAAGAAAATGCAGAAAGTATTATACATAAAGATACACTTTACTACTTAAAATTTATATGTATATTAGGCTTAGAAATAAAAGCATTGAAAAGTGTTATAATTATAAACACTGGGTAAAAAAACACCTTCATGTGAGCCATTTTGTTTTTCCACTATTTGACAGTACATGTATGAGGAATAAAAGTTAAGAACTTGAGTGTCTTGAAATAAGGTATATTTAATAAGAATAGCTTTTAATTTGAGATGATTTTGCCTGTTGTCTATTTTCTGTTTTCAAACCATGCTATACTGACTCTATACAGTAATAATTAAATAACTGTTGTAAAAGAAATGGCATGAATCTCCTCTCATGTATAAGTCCAGTGAGTTATTGTTGACAAGGGAAACTGTGAGCTAGAGGCAAGTAGAAAATTAAAGCCAAAAAATTCAAATAAAGGCACAAACAAAGCTGCTTTGTAGATTTCTTTTTAGGTCAAAGCTGTCAAAACTTGCTTACTCAGAAAATGAGCAAAGTCTGGTGAATTTAAATATTATACTAATTTTATGAAAATTGAATAGATTCCTGTAACAGTTATGAGGATGGTATGTTGTGAGACTTAAAAATAAAAAGGTTTCTAAATCTGGAACCCAGATTTGTGCAGACTAACTCAAATGCCTTCATTAACCTGTAGAAGAAGTCATTACACGTAATTTACCGTGTTCTCGGAGCACGCACAGGAGAGCTAGCTAGTCTCTGTGCTCTACGCAACTAAGCTAAAATTCTGAGTCTTTTTTTTTTCAATAAAAACAAGGTCTTATCTCTAGGAAACAATTGAATATTCTCCTGATAAATATATGTACTTTGAACAAACCAAAAATGTGATTATTCAGAATTTAAAATAAGCCAGGAAAAAATAATGGCACCACATGACTCCATAATAAAATTGATACAAGCAAAATTTTATGAAATTGAGTGAAGATTTATTAGTCCTTCATGTCCTTTCTCTTCTCCAGGTAGTGGTGATGGAATTTAATTTTACTGATAGGACTAAAAGGTATATAAAGCACAGCAAAGAATGAGCAGTATCTCTGTGTGTGTGTCTCTGGGTGAGTCTGTCTGTGTCTCTGTCACTGTCTCTGTCTCTCCCTCTGTTGCTCTGTCTGTCTGTCTTTCTCTCTCTCTCTCTCACACACATACACACACAACACACATAAGTATTGTGTTCTGAGTAATTAAGAGTAATTAAGTAATCAGACACTTTTTATTCATTCTTTAGTTTGTTCTTCTACTTCATCATCACAATTGTTAAGTATTTTTCATTACTTAATATCATGAAATAATGTTTGGAAAGGTAATCCCAGCAGTGGCATCACATTACATTCACAGATCTTCTGAAGCATCACGTCTTCTCAACATAATGTGGAGTCTTCTACATCCCTTTCTTGTCATGCTTAGCCATGTAAGTCTGTGTTTAAGAGCAGTGTATCAGTCCTAAGTATTGCTCAGATTACAAGGTCTCACAGTGCAATTTGTGTACTATGTATTAAGGAGATACATCTAAACTATCAAGACATGGCATATCTTAGACACACAGTGAAATAAGAAAAACAATGTTTTCTTCACAATCAGAAAATGTTTCTTTCCAAAAATTACTATAAAGGAGTAGACCCACTTCATTATTACACACAATGTAGCAATAAAATTAAAAATCATTCTAATATTTCTGATTATTACTACTAATCTACCTACTTTATATATCAAGGATAAAGTAAAATAGAAACTTATGATTAGGAGGTGGCTTATTGGGTAATGCACTTTCTGAGCAATCACACATTCTGATACCTAACCTTCACATAAAAGGTAGGTGTGGCAGAAAGCGCTTGGAAACCCATCTCTGGGGACCAGAGACAGGCAACCCCCAGGTGATTCCCTGGGCAGTCAGCCTATATACAGCAACAAGGTCTATGCTCAGTGACAGAACCTGCTTCGGGTAATGAATGAATACGTGGATGTACATAAGTTACAGAAGTAACTGAGGAAGGCATCCAGATGTCAGTCTCTGCTATCCACATATGTCTGCACAGTTGAGCACATGCATGCCACATGCACGCAAACAGGAACACATGTGTATATGTGCACACTCATGCACACATACATACAAATACTCACAAAGAAAAACAAACAAAAAAGAAGCTGTTGGAGATAGAAAAATGTTTGAGAAAAAACTAGTTACCCCCCCTATCAGTGGACTTGGAAAGGGGCACAGTAGTGATGAGGGAGGGAGGGAGGGACTGGGAGGGAACGAGGGTTCGGGGCACGGCTGGGATACAGAATTAATAAAATGTAACTGATAAAAATAAAAATTAAAAAAAAAAGAAAAAAAAACAAAAAAAAAACTAGTTAAAATATTTTAATGCATTTTTTTCAGTATTGGAAAAAAGATATTCAAGCTTGAAACAGTTTTCTATAGTATCAACTTAATTCTCCCAGGTAGTCTGAGAACAGGATAAATTGCATAAATCTCTCCCTTTTCCACTGAAAATCATGTTATTCATATTTATATTATAAAAAATCATTAAACTTATTTCTTTTCTCTGTATGACAGTTTCATAGCTCATAGAACAACAACTCAGATTTAAATAAATACCAAAGAACTCTATAAAGGATGTACATTATTTATTTTAAAAAAGTTAAAGTGTAAAATTTCACATTTTAATTTCATTTTTCCTCTTAGAAATTAATAAATGAAAGGAAGTGGGAAAGAGGAAGATAGAGGGCAAAGGAGGGTGAAACAGAATTTCAGTATTCAGGTCATATGCATGAGTGTACAAATTACATTGGGTTTTCTATGCAGATGACAAATATTCACTTTAAAATATAATTTCTAGTTCATTTAATGCTTTTGCTAGGAACTCATTATTTCCTAGCTCAAATTCTCCCGGCTATGTTCTATACTTTGTTTGTAAACACCTAAAGATTCACATTACACAATTTTCAAAAAAAAAAAAAAAAAACATATGGAAGAACTAAAGTTGCCCAACAGTGGAAGCTATGCTAAAATATAGATTCATTTTGAAACTACAGCCAAAGCAACAACAAAACATATTCAATCTTGGGGGGATTTTTCATATTTGATTGTATTTACAGAGTTTTCTTTTTTTATTAAAAAAACCTAATTTTTGCATTTAATAATGGTTTTTCAAAAATCACACGCCAAGGTAATGAGTAATTACGGTGTGGATTTCACGGGTATATGGTTTGAGTCCTGCCTCATTTGCTTACTCATGTGCTCTCTAGCAGAATGATTTAAATTCTCCAAATCACTGTCTCATTTTCCATAAAGTAAAAAATAATAATAATAATAATAAATGAATTCTGTATTGCAGTTAAAGATTTTTCTAGTAATTTTCATCAGTGTCTGAAGAACACTCTCCCTTCCTAATGTAGAAGTCTGGTCCTTTGAGGTCTAGTATCCGTTCAGCAGAAGCCAAGACAGTCGTTAAATCACCTGCAATACACAGAATAGCCCTACTAAAGTCATAGAATCATGTAGCCAGTGGGCAAACCTGAGAATGCCAACTTCACTCTAAAGAAATACAACTAAATTCAACTAACATCTTTTTATGTGTACTTTAATTTTCAACTATCTATTACTGTGGTACTATAGTAACTTTGTTTCCAAGTGGATTTTTATTGAATTTGAATCTATGTTTTGCTGACGATTCTCTTGCAAAACACATCGGCCATTTTTTTTTGTCCTGATACTGTGCACTGAGAACTTGTAATTAATGTTTAATATTCTTATTGTGAGAAAGAAATGTAACACTATCATCAGAGGAACAAGTTGCATTTTGTTTTTCTCTCATTTCATAAAACTCTGGTAAGAAACCTAGAAAGCATAAAGGAGATGAGAAATATGAAATGATTTTAGTAGACTATTATTCCCGAGGTTGACAAGGAGCCAATGCATTTCAGTCTTCTTGCTAAATGACACCCTTGTGTTTCCTGAAAGTACTACATTTTTACCTATCATGATGTCTTTGTCATTGTCTTTAATGATTTTGATGTCTAAGAAAATTAAAGTTAAGATATTGAATGTAAAACACTCCATTATTAGATTAATGTCTTTAGCAAAGTGATTTCTTAAATCTATTATGCTAGAAATATTTGTCATTTGAAATTTTGAAATGTGAGTGCTAATTTTTCCAAGAATTAGTTGAAATAATTTTCTAAATATGTAGATTGTTTGTATTTGTCCAAACACCATTTTGAGGATTATTTACTCTCATAGTCTATAAAATCTCATTTAAAATCCATTGTATTTTTTAATCTATACAAGATATTATAAATTTAGACATACGGAACATTTTTCCATGTATTTCAAGAGTGCCATTCTTGGAAATGAGTTCCAAATGATTAAAATGCATCAATTGTCAGTTTATAGGCCACATGGTGAGATGCTGTTTCAGTAACAGAACAAATGGATGAAGAAACAAAACCCAAATTAAATAAAAAGAGAAAACAGAGAGGCAGAGAATGTGTCCAGTGTTAATATAGTTTTGACCATAAGAAAACTAATAATGTAAATGTCTTGGAAAGGAATGAGTGAAACCTTTCTACTTCTTTTTTTATGGTTTCTTTTTTGTTTGTTTGCTTTTTTAATCTCTGTGCTCAGGCATGTGTGTAAAGAGTGTGTGTGAAGTTGCAAAAGTGGTGTAGAGGTCATAGACAACCTCTGTTGTTGGTCCTTACCTTATTTGAGAGGGTCTTTGGACTACATTTTGAAAATTGTTCACATGGAGTCACTGTCATATTTACCTAGCCTGCAGTACATTTAACTGGACTAGGTGTCAACATATATTCTCAGAACAGTGGTTATCAGCCAGAGGTCGTAGCATACATACCTCAAGAAACAGTTGGCAGCCTTTGGACCCACCTTTTCTTTTCAGTACTAAAGAAAGCTATTTATAGTATCTAGTGGGTAGAGGTCAGGGATGTTTCTAAACCTGCTATGTTATATATATATATATATATATATATATATATATATATATATATATATGTATGTATCCTAAAATCTGCATGGTGCCAAATTGACTCATTTTAAGAAGAAAGTAGCATTTTTTTGTCTTTACTCCTTAACAGCCAGGTCATTCCAACACACTTCCTAGAATTCTGAAAAACAGGCAGACATTTACTTATACTTGACATATAAAAGTTTAGTGAGTGTATATATGTATGTACACTATGAGAATTCATACTTTACAACTATCAACTACTTCAGAGCTTCTTTCACATGTCAAATATTTACATTTAATACCTCACACATATGTGTACCTTGGCACATCCCCAGGAAGGTATAAGAATAAGGTTATTGTGCAATTCAAATGCTGATTTCTGTACCCACATATGTGGTTGAAATTTTTGTTCTGAGAAACTCCTGTCTCAATGTTGTGTAAACACTGCTCTCCAATTGTCCCCTGATATGTCAATAAATCAGCTTACAGCCAGTCACCTGAACAAGGGAGAGAACAGGGCTGGACTTTCTGCCAGCCAAGGGAGGAAGAGTCAGAGGAGGAATTAGGAGATTAAGCCACTGGCAGAGGTCCAGGAGATATCAAGGAAGAGGGAAGGTCAGAGAAATTACAAACTGCAAGTATTTCTGGGATGTAAGCACGGAAATAGCCAGATTAGTTTAGAGGGTTAAGAATATACTAATATTTGATATAAATAAATGAATAAATACACAAATAAAACTGGCATTTTGAATCTAAGCTAAATAATAACACAGAACACTGTTATAGAGCACTGTTGTGATAACATTGCCTAAGGGTGTATAATCACTGCATGGAATGAATGAGTCTCTTGAAGAGTTCAATCTTTAGTTGGCAAGGTGCAAAATCTTAAAGTGCATTTTATACTGTTTTAGCAAAAAAAAATGTTTGGTGTTGTTTTAGGATCACATTTTAATACTGTTCAATGAAACTGTACTCATTAAGCTTAATATTTATTAATAACACATAAACATTCATTTTCACCATTATGTACCATTTAAAAAAATATTGTCATCCATCGGAATGAATGTGTACCTTTTCTTTGAGAGCAAATACGTTTTTTTCAAGGAACAATTTTAGAACACACCTTTGAAAACTGGACTGTAAATATCTAAAATTGACACTATCTTATGGCTAATTCCTGCAAAACATTTTCTCTTTGCCAGCGTGAAATTTTGAGGTGTGCTACAAACTGAGTCAATACATACATCCAATGTGTGCTTTCTTCATGCAGGGATTTGAAGCGCCTGGGAGTGACTCTGGTTGGTCACCAGAAGAAGATCATGAGCAGCCTTCAAGAGCTGAAGGTGCAGCTGGTCAATGGAATGGTGCCAGTGTAACCTCTGCAGGTGTCACTTCCTCAAGGGAACAACTCTGCACTTTGTAAACAGCCCTGAGAATTATTTTCACAAACAAAGGGGGAAAGGGAAAAGCATAATTTCTATGCCTTTGGTGGCATTTGTCTCAACCATTGAATACATAATCAATATCTTACTAAAACCTCCGTATCTTCTTCCTAATGTCTTCATTTTTCGTGAAGTAAATGTAATCTTCAAAGAGCGAAAACATCCTATAATAAAACAGTAACTAAAACCTCCTCCATAACTTGTACAGAATCTTGTACATGGAATATATCAAGGTACAGCACCTTTATAGACTGTTAAGGCAGCCCCTTTCAAAACTTCCAGGGATTTACTTGAAAGGAAAAGTTTTAAAGCCATGTGTGGGCTAAGAAAAGCTGCATTTTACTGACGTTTACTTCAAGTCTTAACTGTCTACAGAAGTGTATTGAAGAGCAATATGATTAGCGTATTCCTTAGATGCAGTTTGTAATTTAAAATGCAATTACATGTTGCTAAGTTATAGAAAATAGTTTATAAACATGTTGCTTGGTCAAGAAAAAGTTCAATACAGGGTGTATATTTATTTTTCAGTGTTACATCATTTACTTTTAGTTGCTCTTCTAGAGAGTGTTAGGTAATAAATGTGTATATACTGTATAGTTTTCAATATGCCTGGGAATTGACTTACATTGGAAGTGTGCGTGTGTTTGTGTGTGTGTGTGTGTGTGAATAAGTATAAGATATTGTTCTGCTTGCCTCTTTGATAGCGTTTCAATTTTCGCAGCATATAGAAAGATTGTTCTAGACTATAATATGAATAAGAGAAATAGGAAATGGTAGACCAAATTCCAACCCAAGTTGGTATCTTTTTCTCTCATTTTGAAAGCAACTAATTAGGTTTTTATATTGTAAACAGCTGATGCCTCTACATTATATTCCCTTTGGAGTTTAACAATCACTTTGTACCTGTGACAAAGAAGTTCTACCCTGCTCTGAAATTCCAACTTTCTAGGTTCCCGAAAATATCTTCTCAAGCAAAGTTGACGTAAAGGGTACACCTGTGTGGGAGGTAGAGATATTTGACTGTGCTGGCTTCTGTTAACATTCAATCCAGGTGGAGCGCGCTCAGCATCCCCCGAGTTCTCAGCCACTGTAATCATTCCCACTGTTACTCACTTATGGAGCCTTTGATACAAAGAAAGCAGTGGAAAATGAAAACAATATTTTTCTCAGAATTTTCTGTTATAAGATTTTTTATTATTCATTAATAACTATTTGTGAACTTTGTAGTTGCATTTTGTCCTCCATTCTACAACAGCGACTATACTTGGGAGAACCAATATAAACTATTTAAACATTAGACTTGTTCAGAAGTATAATGTAGTCCTTAAGTATATTTTATATACTGCATCAGCAAGGGGCTGAGATTCATGATGAAGTTCGTGAAGTTTATTGAAATGATCAGGAAGTGAACATAACAGACAGGTGGACAATATTTTATGTCATTACACAGTATAAAATCAGGAGAATGATATAAGATATTCGAGGAGCAGAGAACTTAGATGAGGCCTTTCACTACTGCACTAGCCAAAGCTTGTGAGGGGAGTGAGATCTGCAGGGAGATACCAGCTTGTCTGTGAGTAGTTCTCTTCTGTCTTTTAATACTGTTTCACATCAATATCAACCTGTGTAAAAAACACAATAGTGAAATTTCTTTCTTTCTTTCTTTCTTTCTTTCTTTCTTTCTTTCTTTCTTTCTTTCTTTCTTTCTTTCTTTCTTCTTCCTTTCTGTCTCATCCCCCTTTAAAGGATGAAATAGTTGTTTGCTGAAGAATAAGGAAAGATCAAAACTACAACAAAGGTTGTGAAGCGTCTAAATTTTTTTTATATATTAAAAATTGATGAGTCCCTTTAAGAGATACTGTGGGCCCACACTCTATACTCAATACATCTCTACTAGTTTACTGAAATTTTTTTTTTAATTTTTATTTTTATCAGTTACATTTTATTAATTCTGTATCCCAGCCGTGCCCCGAACCCTCGTTCCCTCCCAGTCCCTCCCACCCTCCCTCATCACCACTGTGCCCCTTTCTAAGTCCACTGATAGGGGGGACCTCCCCCCATTCATCTGATCCTGTTTTATCAGGTAT
>REGO01000461.1:90862-112532 GCA_010120015.1 Rhombomys opimus | reverse complement strand
TTTTTTTTTTTTTTTTTATACTGTGTCCTTGTTATGTAACAGAGATTTGTGGCAAAGCACAGAATTCAAAGGGTATTGGATTTATGAAAGGAGCAAATTCTCTACCACATTACAGCATTGAATATGGCACAAATAAATGCTAGCTTTTACATGGTGTTCTGTGAACTGATAAATGATAGATTTTTGTTGTTGTTAACATTTATTTGTGGTGAGGAGCATGGACAAATATACTTGAAAGTCTGGGTCCTTTTTACCTTACCTGAACCAGCTTGTTTTACTTTCCTGTTGCCTCTAATCACAGGGCATGTTACCAGGAAAATATGAAGGATCTGCACTTCAGACAATTTCAATTGTTCTCTTCAGACAATTCCACAATTACCTCCACTGTGGAAAAGTAGTAAAATTTCCTTCTGGTAGTTTGGATCAATCACCTTTCTGAATATTGTCATTACTTTCTGTTTACTTGAGGATATCAAAGGAACATAGTTACCAGGGGAAAGTCTTAGCTTCAAGCTTAATAGAAGCTTTGGTGGATATGTCTTGGAAGAAACAAGTATAGAGTTGCCATGAAAACCAGCAAGGATAAGATAGATGAGGAATATGTGGATTAAGGAAAGGTGACAAGTATGGGCTATAATGGAGAGGAGCAACCCATTTAAAACTTAAAGAGGTAGTACAATGGGACATGTGGATGAATTGATGTTTTCTTAGGGAAAAGGAAGAATGACTTCAGACTTTCTGGCATGTAAGATAAGGAGACTTTCAAGGTGATAAGAAAAGGATTACCCTGTGGATCACGGTACATTATGTGAATTATGTGAATCCACATAATGTAGCTGAGCTCATTCTATACTCAACTTTTCTGAACAAAGACGAAAAAGCCAATATTATACCTGGTGTGAAGGATAATTGAACTTCCCTGTTCTATTGATTACTCAGACATAAAACATTGATATCCATACAAACCCCAGCATATATCACAAAATAGTTAAAATCTATATCTTAGAAAAAAACTAGCACAAGTTTTATTGACAAAGCTTTGACTCTAAGAGACATAGGCATCAATCTAAATACCAAAAACATCCTTGAGCTTGGAGGTCTATAACTCTTTTACCACCTGGCAGGTTTCATCTCAAACATTGGTTTCTTTTGCCTTTATTCATTTATAATTTAAAGAAATGTCCTTAATATTATTCCCAAATACCTAAATAAGCAGACAAATTAAACATCAAATAGCTGGTTTCTCAGAAAGAATTTTTTAATTAAAACATTTTTTAAACATCAAATAGGAAAATTAAAATCTCTGATTTTGAGGAACTAAGATTTTCCTGTTCAGGTATTTTCTTTCAACTTTCTAAAAGTATCATCAAAGACTTGAGGTTTTCATTCATGACAAAGCAAATCACATAACTACTTAGAATTCTTCCTAAAGCAATGATGAATGATTGGCATGTACTGATTGATTGGCGTGTGTAAAGGAAGAAGTGCTGTAAGCAGTACTCATTTCCCCATGTGCATCTTAATTAGCATTTCCTGAAATCATTGCTTGATGAAAAGCTTCCAGTCTGGGAGATTTCTCTGGGAGATTAAAAAAAATTAATAATAAGGGAAGAAAAAAAAGGGGGGCAAAATGAGGAAAAAGACAATATGGTAATATTATAACAATCAAGGAGTTTCCCGTCTAGGAGGGTCTTTCAGTAAGTTTTTGAATGCCTCACGGAAATGGGCTTCCTGGATGGAGTGGGTGCACTGGTTTCTCAGTATAAATGCTGAAGTTTTAAACAAAGCCTCAGGTGTCCTAATACAGTGGACATTCTCAAAGCTGAATAAGATTATTTGTCCTTTGGTATCTTCACTGCTCTTAAAACATAAAGATATACAGTGCCATCAAGGTATCTGATTTTATTGTTCACCATGTTTATTTATAGCACTAATGTGGTCAAAGGAGTGGGACTTAGAACAAATAGTTCTTGTTTTTGTTTCTTATATTTCTCACACTTATACAAATCCTACACTCAAATATAGAGAGAGTTATACTTGTGACGTATGAAATCTTAGGGTGCTGCTACTTGCAGGCACTTGTGTTAACATTCTGTGTCTGCTATCTTGACATTATTTAAAACAAATATTTCGTTTTTATTATTTACAAAATGAAATCTGATAAAACCATAAGACATGCCCTAACGTTCTTGAAGAGATTGCATGTTGTGAACCTGTTTCACAGCACAAGAATGCTCCTCACTCCTTCAACCAAACTAGTCCACAGACTTTTGCTACCTGTAAAGTGTTACCAAGTTTCTTCCCTGTGCTGAGCAAGTCACATTAACTGGGGAGGCTGGGGAGGGTGTGCTCTACATCATCCCAATTTGTCCCTATCAGCTGCTTGGTTACAAAGCTGAGGAGGGTTGTTAGCATATCTCAAAGCCCACAATGCCTTGAAATAGAGCATCATAATGACAGCACAATCTTCCTCCAGGTTCTTGGGGTCATTGGAATGATGTTTGATACTCGCTGTCAATTTGACAGAATTTAAAATAATTTAGGAAACAAGTTTCTAGTGTGCCAGAGAAAGATTATCTAGATTAGGTTCATTGAAGTGGGAAGACTGACTTTAACTATAGCTGACGTCATTTCATATGGTGAGGCCTTACACTGAGTAAAAGCAGTAAGAAGGCTGAATGCTAGAGTTCATCACTCTGTCTCCTGATTTTGGATGCAATATGGGCAGCAGCCTCAGAGTATTGGAATAATGATTTCGAACACATCTTTGAACTGAGCCAAAATAAAGCCTCACTTCTTTAAGTTGCCTTTGACACTGTATTTCTGCCTCAGCTCTGAAACAACTGACCAATAAAATCAGTAACTAGTCAAATTTTAGACCTCACTTTTAACTCAAATACCCAATACCTTCCAGTATTAGAATTGAGACTATCTAGAGGTTATCTGTCCATTTTGAGTTGGGGATGTGAAGCCATAGAAAGGGAAAATGATTTCCCAGTCTTTCCTTGCCCTTTATATTGTGCAGGAACAGTGCAAGGAGGAAAAACCCCCACATATCATACAGCTGCATCCAATATTTAACCCCTGTTAAAAGTAACTAACCAAGAGGAAGACAGTGCAGCCACTCCTGATGAGACCTGATAGACTAAGATCAGAAGAAAAGGGAGGAAGACCTCCCCTATCAGTGGACTAGGGTAGGGGTATGGGTAGAGAAGGGGAAGGATGGGTGGGATTGGGAGGGAAGGAGGGATGGAGCTACAAGGGGGATGCAAAGTGAATGAACGGTAATTGATAAAAATAAAAAAAGCAACTAACCAGAGTTCCTAAAATGATATGATAGAAGGAAAGGGGGCTGATGTAACTATGCATGATGATGTAAGAATGTTCATCTCCATCACACTTCTGTCACCTCTCTATTATGCCCTAGTGGTCAGTTCAGCTTGTAGCCAACCTAGTGTGCTTGTTATTTGGGGGGATGGTGCCATCTTTGATTGATCTGAGATCTTGTTTTGTCTTTTCACAGTTTGATTGATATAATAGGCACAGAAAAAAAAATGGTCCTAGTGATTTCCAAATTTCCAGACACGGTTTCTTTGCCTCCATTATGTATTAGCAATCCTAATAATCCTCATAATAACCCAAGCCAATTACTCCTTTCAGTAAAGTAATTAATTTGTCCTTTGATTAAATAGTCAAATTATAACATTTTCTTCCTGTTGCAAACTGGTGCATTTATTACTGCAGCACCCAAAGCACAAAAAAGGAAGGAAGGAAGGAAGAAAGGAAGGAAGGAAGGAAGGAAGAAAGAAAGAAGGAAGGAAAGAAAGAAAGAAAGAAGAGAAAATTAAATAACAGAATTTGTCAGCCAGTCACTGTATTAGTTTTCTAGGATTTACAATTACATATCAGAAATGATTGGCATAAATATCAGTCTATGTTCTCACAACTTTGAAGAATAAATACCTCCAGATCTTTATCAGAGTCTTAAAAAGTCTCTGTCCATGGCTTGAAGAAGATCATGTTTCCTACCTGGCCACCAAGTGGTATTTACTCTATGTGTTGTGTTCTTATCTCTTATAAGGATAGAGTCCTGCTGGATTAGGGATCATTCTAATGACTTTATTTTAAGTTTACGTTTTTAAAGACATTATTTTTAGATTCATATACTGAGGACTAGGGTTTCAGCATGCAACTTGGAAAGACAAAAAGAAAATTAACACAAGTAAATGAGCCTCATGATAAATATTATTTTCTACTGTTGATGTCAAGACGCAAGTATTTTAACTATGAACAAAGCAGAATAAGTTATTGCAGGAATCATCGCAAATATTATGCCCCATAGAACAACAGTGTCTATAGAACATTCCCGATGAGCCTTTAATTGAACATTCTATGTTTAGTTTTTGTAGACTACTTTAACCTGATGTGGAAACACCGTTGAATTAGTAGACTTCATAGAGTCCAAATTTACCCATTGTAAAATGAATCCTCAGTGTGATGTTCTATTATTTGGCAATCTGTGTTAGTAAATCAAGTGTACTATAAACAAGCAAAAATATGCTGGAAGAGACATCATAGCTAGGGTCGAAAGTCAGATAAGCAACAAAGATGTAAAACGGCAGAAAGCATTTGATATAATTAATTTATAATCCAAATGTTATTTCTGGTAATTAATGGCCCTTATCTGCATGCAACAGCTCATTCAGCATTGATGGGAAGAAATGCTTTTGAGAACTACTTAGCTCTCATCTATACTATTATCACTATTTTATGAATATGCTCATTGTTTCTGAATTGGAAAAGGACTTTGACATTTATCATGTAATTCATTGTATGCACCTGGCTGTTAAGTGTCTTCTTCTGCATGAGATCACTTGTAGTTGGCATTAGAGGAAAATAGAAAAATTACCTCCATGTGTTTATTCCCATAGATCTTTTCAGAGTGTCACAGCTGGAAATGTTGTTGCCTCTAATGTTCCCAAATTTCCTTTCTGGCCCTTGAATTAACATGTAGAAATTTTAACCAGAGCCAAGATTCTATGCATCTTGTCTTGAGAGGAAATGTCTTACTCTTCCAAAGCATATATCCAAGTGTACTCAAGTCTGCTTAGTACTGTAACCAACCATTGTTAACTAAAATAAACAAAAGAAGCTATATAATTTGTGGGACAGAGTCCCAATTCTCTTTGCTCATTAGAGAAACATGAAATTACAATATTCATAAGTCATTTCAATGCAACCTTAGGTGGTGATATCAATACAATAGGGATATGTAGTGTAGAAGACAGCTCATCACTTGCTGGAATTGAGTTAGGTGGCCCTATGTGATAGTTTTGATCCAAGCTGAAAATAGATTCCTACTCTATGAATCAGAAAATTAAATACTCATATGCTCCACCAATCCCTATTCCTGTTCAATAACATATGGCACTAATACATCACCAAATACTAGAATAACATTTTGTAATTTTACACTTCTCTTGTGCCATATCCTAAGTAAGCTCAGATTTAAATACTATTAAGAATGTTACAACCTAGGGATTAGCACATATCATATGAACACCACTTCTTTTTTAATTAATTTTTTTTTATATTTTTAAGGGGAGAACAGGGTTCTAGACAAAGTTTCTCATTGTAGCATTAGCTGTCCTGGACTCACTCCAATTCACAACCCCTGACTGCCTCTGACTCCCTGAGTGCTGGTGTTAAAGACCTGTTCCACCTGGCAACATTTTTTTTTATTAATTCCAGTTTATTCACTTTTTATCCCAGCTGTAGCCACCACACTCATCCCCTCCCAATCCAACCCTCCCTCTCTCATCTTCTCCCATGTCCCTCCCCAAGCCCACTGATAGGAGAAGTCCTCCACCGCTTCCCTCTGACCCTAGCCTATCAGGTCTCATCAGGACTAGCTATATTGTCTTCCTCTGTGGTCAGGTAAGGTTGCTCTCCCCTCAAAGGGAGGTGATCAAAGAGCCTGGCAACATTTTTAATGAAAATATAAACACATCACTTTCTCCCTTCTCTTTCCTCCCTCCAGTTACTCCCAAATCCGTTCCTTCCTACTTCTTCCACAACCCTCCATGCCCTATTCGATAACCACTTAGAAAGCTCTTTCCTGGAAGAGGCTAACTTTTTTTTTTCTCTCTGAGAGAGAACTCTTTAGTTCCCTATAGTTCTTGGTTTTGGGGCAGGGCCTCAGGAGATTTCCTCCACTTTCTGCATTAGTATGTCTATTGATATTTCCATTGATACGGTCTTGTTAATGCACCTATTTCTTTGAGATACTGTTCTAAAAGAGACATTCTTTTATTCTTACTCCTACCATTTTCCTGCCTCCTCTTCTACAATTTTTCCTTCAGTAAAGATAGAGGAACTGTGATGTAGATGTATCCATTGAGGCTGAGCTTCCAGGAACATATTGACCTCTATGTTGGTCTTGATGAAGTTTTATATCTAACTTGCTCTAAAGAGAGGCATATTTGATGAGGGGTGATAGCTACTTTTTTTTTAATTTTTTTATTTAACTTTTATTAAATACACTTTATTCCTTTTGTATCCCCCCATAAGTCCCTCCCTCCTCCCCTCCCGGTCCCACCCTCCCCCCCTTTCTGCATGAATGCCTCTCCCCAAGTCCACTGATAGGGGAGGTCCTCCTCTCCTTCTTTCTGATCTTTCTTTTTTTTTTTTGTTCTTCTCAATGCAGTTTATTCAGGAACCTTGGACAATCTTCTGACCCTGGGGAAAGCCAGCCCACAGCTTAAAATAGCCTCTGGGTAGCCAACCCCAGCGTGCCTCGTGGGCAATGCAAATAGGTCCACATACACGGAAGCAAGCCAGATCCTCAGCCTTAGCCAAATATGGAGTTGTTTGTGACAGAGAGCACTCACCGTTGGGAAGGTGGAAGGCGGAAACCAGCTCCATCTTTAAGGCGCGGTATTACGCAGCTCTCTACAGTTCCCTCTTTTTGTTTTAGACGCATCAGGCAAGAGTAGAGGTCTGATCTCTGATATTAGAAATATATTGGGACTTTGTACCAATGTTCATTTAGGTGTCATCCACCCAAAGAGCATCAGACCCGTCCGATACCTTTTTCTCAGTCTTTTATCTCTGGGTATAAAGTTAAGATTTAGAATTTAGTTAGAAATTAACCTAGCAAAACGGTAGTAGAATATCATTATCTAAGATCCGTGATCTTACTTGTCAGGTAATGTTGGCTAGATTCTTAATACTACACATAATCTCCCTTCTGTTGTGTGAGTCTTAAGCCCAGTTAGAGACTTGTTGGTTACCACCAACATGTCCTTGCCACTTATTGTACCTTCTGAATATCTTGCCTTTCTGGTCACAGGTGGTGCTGCTAGGTAGCATACTAATACCTTCCCTCTCATTGCAGCCTGCCTTGTATTTCTGTTACTGTGGAAATTTGATCAGAGGATGAAGGCTCTCTTGTTAGATGAAGCATGCATAATTTAAGTCCTGTGTTCTAAGTATGTAATGTTTTCAGCCATAGGTCTCATATTCAACCTCTGGAAATGAACCAAGGGCCACAGCAATGATCTATATTGCTTAGAAAGTCACTTTAATGACCCAAACCAACTGCTCAAGAGGGGATTTCTTTTTCACTTTGTACTGGGGTGGGTTTTCATTAAACTGTTGTTGTTATGGGGAGCATTTTCAGCCTAAAAGACATAAGTTCCCCTGAAGGAGATAGACAATCGATCGATCGATTGATCGATCGATCGATAGATAGATAGAGATACTGTTTATAATTTAGGTAAATATAAAATAATATTCCTTGAGGCTTCATTAAGTAATCTTAGTGTAGTTTATCTCTTCTCTCCTTCTTTTTCTGTATTTAACTCTCTTACCCCTCCTCATTTGAGCCCTGGGTCAATTTTTTTTTGTTCCTTTTCCTTCTCCAGTATTAACTGTATTGTGTTGTTCTCCTGTCAGCAATGAATACACATATCAGGTAACTAAAAGTATTTACTAAACTCACAAATGATATTTACAGTAGGCTTTAGTGATACTAAATTATCTAAAGAAGAATCACAATAAATAATTAATAAGCACTGGTGGCGCACAAACATACTAGATCCAGATTTCTAGCAATATGTTTGTGAGTGTTTGTGAGGTTGCTCCTTGACTATAGGCTGGATTCTACCAACAATTATAATAAGTATATAGTCATTTGGTATAGCTTTTATAAGGCGGAAGATGGCAATTTATAAATCCCAAAACAACATAGCAAGGTGGCTCCAGATACATCTAGAGAGGATTCAGATGTGAAGTTGCAATTTGTAAATTTCTAGAGACTTACAGTTATCTTGGAATGGATTCAATATTACAGCCACAAATCTCCATAAACATTGTGGAAAGATAATCAGCTTTCTGATATGGGTAGCTTTACCTTACAGTTACCTAAATCTAGTTTCCTAATCTCATTTTATCTCTGACCTTAGTTTCATAGTTTCTTTATTTTTTTAGCTAATCCTCAGAGCAGAACAGGAGTCAAAGTCACAGTTGGAAGCTATTTATGTATGACATTCCTAATTTGGGAGGACTCTAGCAGGAAAAGAAATGAGGAAGAACATTAGAGTACTTTGAAGTCTTAGCAGGAATCACAGAAATAAAAACAATTGCTTCAGCCAAGTGTCTAGTGGAAATATCTGATGTCTGATATGTATTTTTGATAAAGTCAAGGTTCAGAAGATCATGTGGTGACAAAGTCTTTCAAACATTTTTATTTTGTTTTAAAACATAGCCAACATCAATAAATAACTTTTTAAAATTTATTATTAAGTAAATATATTTTAAACAAATGTAAGCAGTATTCAGAATTCCTTAAGTTGAACATCTCTAGTTAGAAAAAAAAATCAGAGTCTTCCAAATTCAGACTTCTTATTTGATGACATACCAGCTCATCGGTAAACTTTCACATTTGACCACCTATGCCAGGTCAATGTCAAAATTTCTGTGTACCAAAAATACTATATTAAATTTTCTTCAACCTAAATACATAAAGTGTGTTCTAAATAAAGACAAACTCACATATCATTTTTGAAACATCTCAGTATATGCAAATATTCCAAATGTTCAGTCCTTAATTTCAAAATACAAAATACTTCTACTTGCAAAAACGTCAGAGATGTGCTACTCGTGGAGGTAGTGGTGATGGTTCTGATGATCTTTTGGGTGCTAGTTAAATCCACTGTATCTATATGACAGAATTCCTCACAAAAACGAAATGCTACTATATATCTCCAGGAATGCATTCTGTGGGTCACTACTGTACATGCTCTTGTTATCTCTTCTCATCTCCAGCCATGTCTACTTTAACAGTTAACAATGTTACATACAGAAATGAAAAGAAAAAGTCTTTTACAATGGATTCTATCTTGACCCTGAACTGGATTTATCAACGCTGGTGGGTGAAACCAGAGGACAACAGTGGAGATATTACATTTTAGCTAAAATAATGTGGTTCTATTTTCATTTCCAGATTTTATTTCAAACTAGTAGTTAAGTAAAGGAATTATATTCCTATTCTGTCACCATCAGTTTCAGGCCTTACTACAGGAACAATATTCTAAGTAGGGACGATGTCCGACTTCGTGATTTTTTTGTTTGTTTGTTTGGTTTTTTTGTTTTTGTTTTTTTATTTTTTATTAATTACACTTTATTCACTTTCTAGCCCCCATAAGCTCCTCTCTCCTCTCCTCCCGATCCCATCCTACCACCCCCTTCTTCACTCATGCCCCTCCCCAAGTCCACTGATAGGGGAGGTCTTTTTTTCCTTCCTTCTGATCTTAGTCTATCAGATCTCATCAGGAGTGGCTGCATTGTCATCTTCTGTGGCCTAGTAAGGCTGCTCCCCCCTTAGGGGGAGGTGATCAAAGAGCAGGCCAATCAGATTATGTCAGAGGTAGTCCCTCTTCCCCTTACTATGTAACCCACTTGGATACTGAACTGTCATGTGCTACATCTGTGCAGGGGTTCTAGGTTATCTCCATGAATAGTCCTTGGTTGGAGTATGAGTCTCTGGGAAGTTCCCTGTGTTCAAATTTTCTGGTTCTGTTGCTCTCATTGTGGAGTTCCTGTCCTCTCCATAACCTACTATTTCCCACTTCTTACATAAGATTCCTTGCACTCTGTCCAACAGTTGGCCATAAGTCTCAGTGTCTGCTTTGATAGTCTGCAGGGCAGAGCCTTTCAGAGCCTTTCAGAGGCCCTCCGTGGCAGGTTTCTAGCTTGTTTCCTGTTTTCTTCTTCTTCTGATGTCCATCCTCTCTGCCTTTCATGATGGGGATTGAACATTTTAGCCAGGGTACTCTCTCTTGATTAGTTTCTTTAGATGTACAGATTTTAGTAGGTTTATCCTATGTTATATGTCCATATGAGTGAGTATATACCGTGTTGTCTTTCTGCTTCTGGGATAGCTCACTCAGGATGATCCTTTCTAGGTCCCACCATTTACCTGCAAATTTTATGATTTCCTTATTTTTCAATGCTGAGTAATACTCCATTGTGTAGATATACCACAATTTCTGCATCCATTCTTCAGTTGAGGGGCATCTGGGCTGTTTGTTGTTTTGAGTTTATCTTTCCAATAAATTTTCTGTTGGAAGCTCAGGCTTCAGGATGACCCCAAAAGCAGTTCTCTGCTTCTGCCCTACCAGCCCTATTCCTTGACTTTTCATCAGTGAAATTTCATCCTTCAAAGTGGAAAGATAAACTCAAAACAACAAATCAAAATAAAGAAGCAGAAGAAAAGCTGAGTAGGTAGTAAATTTATTATTTCAAGGAAACATCCATAAAATGGAAAGGATTGGGTACCTAAAAGACACAATAGCTACAGGGCTGCACGTGAGGCATCCCAGCTAATGAGATTTCTCATAGCTAAACTGTCTCTTTCTCTTCCCACTCCTGTACCACTCCCTGTCTCTGGTCTTTCTCTGTCTCTCACCCTCCATCAACCATGGCACTCTCAGGACTATTTAATTAAGTATAATAGGTTCTAAAAACTTGGGGAGAAAAGGGTTTATTTGGCTTATAAAGCATCCAGGAGTTCTAGTCCATCAACATCCGTGGGGTGAGGGCAGCAAAGGCAAGGACATGGAGGCAGGAAATTAAGCAGAAGCCATATAGAACACTACTTATACTTACTTACACTTCAGTCTTGCGTTGAATTATTTTTTTTATACCTCCAAGGCCCAGGATGGCTGAGAAATCCCACTTTATTCATTACTCAAAAAAAAAAAAAATCTAATTGTCTTCAGGCCAATCTGATGGCGGTGTTCTTAAGATCTCACCCTTCTGATCTTATAGCACATCACATCTTATTTCACATTAACAGGATCTGGAAACAAAAGCATCTTCCTTGATCGTTATGGCTTCTTTTCACTGCCTTTGAAACACATGCCTACACAGTGTGCTGTCTAGATGCCTTTTCTTATTCTGTTTATTTGTACATCTTCCTGCCATTCTTCATTCCTTGGCTCTATTAATGCCCTGATTTGTTACTGCACAGCTGTGTCTACTAGACTTAAGAATATACTTCAAAATTATTTGAAAATATTATTTGTGAATGCATTAATTACAAGAAAGCCCCCATCACTTGGGCAGATGAATTTCAAAAAGGGTTCTTTACTCCAGGCTGAGACTAGATTAGTCTAGATTAAGATTTGGAAAATTAAGTTAGGGTCAGAGGGAAGGGGAGGAGGACCTCCCCTATCAGTGGACTTGGAGAAGAACATGGGAGGAGTTGAGGGAGGGAGGGTGGGGTTGGGAGGGAATAGGGAGGGGCTACAGCTGGGACACAAAGTGAATAAACTGTAATTAATGTAAAAAATAAAAATTTAATTAAAAATTATTATATATAAAAAAGAACTTGGGTTAAAATTCAACCCTTTTATGTTTTGATACCCAGAAGCTTTAAAGTAAGGCATTTAATTTGTTTTAAGTTTCTTCCCTCATCATTGAAAGCTCAGGACTCCAACTGCCAAGAACAGAGCCACCCCCAAATGCAATGAAATCCAGCTTCAAGAGAATTTGTTTTAGAGGTTCAGCATTGAAGAGCAACATTTGCTGCTATTGAATCAGACCTGTGTTTAGATCCCAGCACGCAAGTGTGGCAGCTCAGAAATAACTGCATTTCTGTCTTCATGTGATTAGTCGTCATCTTCTGACCTGCCAGGATATTCCTACACACAGGTGCACCTGCTTGCTTGAGCAGGTATGTACACACACACCCACACACCCACACACACACACCCACACACACACACACACACACACAAACACTAAATATTTTTAAATGGAATTGTTGTTTTGTTTTGTTTTGTTTTTCTCATCAGTTTCAAATGCATTCCAGGCGATTTGTTTTACAATCTTACTGTCTCTTTGAAAGCATTCGTCTCTAACGTTTGGTTTCTCCATTAAGAATCTTTCCTTTCATCACAGAAATCAACTCTTGTTGTCACAACTTCATCAAAACTGTCCATCCAGTTTCCTCCTTCTCATCAGGATAGAAGCACATAAATATTTTTCATTGAAAAGGATTGGCCCATAATCCCCTAAAACCTTCCTAATACTACTATACACATTATGTCCTTATGTAAATGACTTTTTTTAAGCTTTCTATAATGGAAAAATAGTTTTCCATTTTCTCTTTTTTTCTTTAAGGCTCACCAATTCTGTTTTTTTTTTTTTTTCTGTCAAGTTCATTGATAGCATCAACATTGCTATTGACAAAGGCCACATTCAATTTGTAGCCATCCCCTGATATGATTTAAGGTTCTCTTCTTGAAACACTATTAATTCTAGAAGGAATAACTTAAAGATGGCCATAGGACACAATCCGTTTTGTACAGTTTTAGTCCTTAGGACACATGCAGTATAAAATAAATAGAGATCTGTTAGACAGCAGCCCTTTTAGTTATATATTTTTTGTTCAGAGAAAACATGTAATTCCAGAGAAATATACAAACTTTTATTATGGAACTATTTTGCAATTTCTCATAAGTTAACACCATAATGAAGATAAAATATTTACGAGTCCCTCATAAGACTACATACACTTTTATATGATGGGACTTGTAAGGAACTATTAATTAAAATAATTGACAACAACATCTTGACTCTTTTATTTTCTATAGCAGTAAAGTTGATAGTTGACAGAAGACTAAATTCTGTTTTCTAATAGAAATTAATGTTTTACAGTTCACCCGTATCATAGCAGTAAAAATTGATCTTTGTTGCCTTACCTATTTATGTCTGTAGAAAAGCAAAACATACAAGCTAATAGATAAAACATTGTCATAAATGTAAGAGCAAAAGGCAAAGAAATTACACATTTCTTAAGCTTATTATTTTGGCATTGGTCTCTCTACCCAGATGATGACATCACCTAGAGGTCCAGTCATCTCACTCAAATTCAGAGAAATCTAGCATTTTGCCAATCAATAAATATTTAAATGAGGAAATTTAAATATTTATTTAATTTTAACCGTTTAAAATTTATTGTTTACAAACCTAGGTTAGTAAAAGAATGTTCAACATTCATATAGTTTCTTCATTTTCCCATTCTCTCCAGCATTAGCTATTTGTAATCTAATTTTCCTTTCCCTGAGGAAAGCTTACTGCTCTAATGAGCTTTCTGCTGATCTTGTTACCCTCTCTCTATTGTCCTCAACTATCATTTAGTGTGAGAATTCTATAATATAACATGGAATTATTAACCAGAAACAGTAATTTAAAGTAGATTTGTATAATCAAATGATTTTTTATTGCTGTGCTATTTGTATTTAAAAATGACTACATAGTCTTATGAACCATAAAGTCATATATAGATGAGTCAAAGGAAAAACTAAAAGCATTGTTCAAACTGCCTTAGCTTGATATTAAAACATGCTTGCTTAGAACATGAATCATTATAAATATTCTACATGCGGCATATATTTTTAAACCATTGATTCAGTTACTCTTTTATTTTCAGAAAAGAGTTCACTTGTGTGTGTGTGTGTGTGTGTGTGTGTGTGTGTGTGTGTACACACAGGTGCTCATGCTCTTGCACATGTAGGATGTTAGAAGACAACTTTTTAAAGAACCATTCTCTCCTTTTATGGGTTTAAATGCAGCTGATCAGGCTCACAGTGCAAACACTTTTACCCACTGACATAGCTTACTTTCCTTTAGCCACTTTAACAATTAAGAAAGGTTAAAAGCTTAACGTGGTAAGTAATATGAGTAATATTTTATAAGAAGGTTAAAGTCTTTGAACATTTTTCCTATGTAAGCTACCTTCCTTTATATTTTTTTTTAAAAATCTGGTTTGTGTTTATTGTAGGAAATAGATTCATAAATATATAAATATGAATGTATACATATATATTTATATATCCTGCTCTTTTATAGTAAAATCATTATAATATTTACTTACCTGAAGTTTGTTAGGCTCGACTTTGCTGGACTTAAGCTGCACCATCTTCTATTGACTGCTTGATTGGAAGGCTCAGTCAGATATGGACACAGTGCTTGGCATTATTTTGTAATTCTATACATATTTTTTTGTATTTTTGTAATTGTATACATATTTTGTAATTGTATACATATTTTGAAATAAGTGCTAGTCTGAATATGAGATAAACACTTTGTTGACTAACATATCTGTACTTTAAAACAAAAATCAAACATTGTGGTTCATGCCTGCAGTCTAATCATTTGTGAGTGGAGGTAAGCGGGAGTGAGGACTACAAATGAAACCATTTTGTTAATTCATAAACTATTTTGTGTCTCTTGGAATAATGTAAGGCTTGCAAGATTGGGACCAGCCTCAAGGTGGATCTGATATAAACCAATCCACATGAAAGCTTTGACAGTCTAGTGAATGAACCCCCAAGTGGCATTGATAAATTAGTGACCCAGTCCTAAACTGTGAGACTGAAGAGCACAAAACTAATGCCCACTGGAAAATTTAAAAAAAATTAAAAAAAATAGAAAATTGTAGGCAAGTGTAGATCCTACTCCCATGCTACCAAAACATTGCATTGTTCCAATGCTCTTGCTGAGTTCACATATGCCTGGCCGATGCTTTCAAGGACCCTCTGGAACTTTTGCAGTGCCATTCACTCGACCTGTCACACCTCAAGAACCTCATCCTGGGTAGGACACGCCTAGCCTGATCCTAAAGCGTTCTCATCCTCACTGGAGAGAGATGATTCCCTATTGAAAGTTCTGCTGCATTTTCTGCCTATCCATAAGCAGTGAGACTCCTGTTCACAGGAGAGATTGCCATAATCATTACACTAGCATGACCTTTTAAGAGATGTTTGTCTGAATAAGCCAGCGGATTGAATCTTATTTGTTCCTCCTGGTAACCCAGTGCAGAGTAGCCCACTGGCCTTGTGCTCTCTGTTGGGCTTCAGACCTTACCAGGAAGCCAATGCAATCCTAGGCTACATGAGAATGTGCTTAATGGGGCAAGCTAAATGAAAATTTAAAAATATGAAGAGATCAGTGGAGGAGATGGCTTAATTAGTTTGTTAGTTTGGTTGAAGCGTGTCTCCTATAAGCTTGGCTGTTTGAACACTTCCTCTCAGGTGTTGGCTCTATTTGAGGAGTTTGTTGAGGAAGTGCCTTCTTGTTGGAGAAAGCACGTTCTGGTGGCAGGCTATGAGTATTTAGAAATGAAAGGACTGTAGACAGCTTTAGTGTGGCTCTGGAAGGCCTTATCCTGCCTTGCTCAGACTAACAAACAAACAAATAAGCCCTTATGTAACATTCCTAAAGCTTAGCTACCATGGTCTATTCCCTTATTTGGCCACTTTCTCCTCCTGAAGCTGACTACCAAGGTCTCGCCATTAAAGTATTGAAGTCCGTCAGTCAAAACTCCCTTTAGCTCATATAATAAACATATCCAATTAAAATTAAACCCCTCAACCTAGTGTGGCGTTTCCCTCGTACCTTCATAAACTGTCATTTTTTTTTCTATGTGCCACATCTGTCTCCTTTCTATCCAGATGCTGTCCTTTGGTCTACTTCAAGATAAATACCCCTCCTCCCTCTCCTTTGTTTCTTTTCTCTCTTCCCCCATCCTCGCTCCTTTTCTCTCTTATTCCCTGAAAATAAATCTTTTTTGTGTTGAGAACTTGGTCTTGTGGGTCATTCTCATACAATAGTCACACTCTACTTCCTGTTCACTGAATCTTCTTCTCCTGCTACCTGTTATGATTGTGAGTCTCCAAATATATCTGGGCACAGGGTCTTGTCTGAGACTGATTCTCCAACCAAGGGCCATGCATGGATATAACCTAGAACCCCTACTCAAATGTAGCCCATGACAGCTCAGTCTCCAAGTGGGTGCCCTAGTCAAGAGATCAAGGACTGTCTCTGACATGAACTCAGTTGCTACCTCTTTGACCTCTCCCCACCCCCTGAGGGAGGAGCAGACTTGCTAGGCCAAAGAGGAGGACATTGCAGCCAGTCCTGAAGATACCTGATAAGCTAGGGTCAGATGGAAAGGGTGGAGGACCTTCCTTATCAATGGACTTAGAGAGGAGCAGGGAGGAGATGAGGGAGAGAGGGTGTATTGGGAGGGAAATAGGGAGGAGCTACAGCTAGGATACAAAGTAAATAAACTGTAATTAATATAAAATAAAATTTTAATTAAAAAAAAAAAATTGTGTGTCTCTCAGCTTCCTGCTCCAGCCACCATGACTGCCACTTGCTGTCATGTTTCTAGATGATGATGGACACTTTCCCTCTGGAAACAGAAACCAAATTAAAAATCTTAGTTCCATAAGTTGTTATTGGTCCTGATGTTTGATCACAGCAACAGAAAGGCAATAATACAGTTGGAAACATGCTTTTTGGGAAAATATGAGGACCTGACTTCAATCCCTAAAATCCACACAAAATGTCAACATGCATGTGATCTCAGCTCTAGGAAAGAGGCACTGGTATATGGGGCTTGTTGCCCATCCGCACTAACTGAAAGAAAAACTTCATGTTCAAAGAGAATCTTTGTCTTAAAACATAAAGCAGAAAAATACTGAGGAAGGTAACCATGTTGAGTTCTGATCTCTACCGGAATGTTCACATATATTTATATATATGCAAGAACATACATAACACATATAAACACAAAAGAAAAAAAAGGAAATTTTATGAATCAGGCAATTTTTAAAAAAAAAAAAAACTTTGAAGCATATTTTAAACAATGTTATGTTGTCATAATCTTCCATGACAATACCAAAATAAATGTGGAATTTTATCTAATTCCTTCAATATACTTTCACAAATAGAAGGGGAGTGATAAAATAGATGATACAGTATGAATTCTCCATGGAAATATTTCTATAATGAAATATTTTATGTAATTATGTTTTCAAACTAGAACATGTATGTGGCTGGCAGTAACGGTGGGAGAAACTGAGATGTTAAATGACAATGTGAAATTAAATGCAAGTTTGAGAAATTAAACTTGAGTGAGATGCAGTAAGGAGACAAAAGCAGAAATCTTCAACATGATCAAGACAAAAAGGGAAAAGCGCTAAATATTTCTTTATAAGTAGCTTTTGTGTTAGCAGGTCTACTGTGTGCTCAGGGTTTTATTTCTTAACAAGCTCTTTGTTAATGTCTTCCACTTGTCCTCAGCCACACACCTCTCCAAGGCAAAAAACTAAGGAAAACTGCCTGTTTTTATGTAGGCAGGCGTACTCAGCTTCTTTACACGGGTAAAGAAATTGTGGTACATTTACACAATGGGTCTAACTGGATGTCTACATGTAGAAAAATGAAAATAGATCCATACTTATCACCCTGCACAAAACTGAAGTCCAAGTGGATCAAATACCTCAACATAACACCAGACACATTAAATCGGCTAGAAAAAAAAAGTGGGGAATACCCTAGAACTCATTGGTACAGGAGAGAACTTCCTGGACAGAACACCAACAGCACAGGCTCTGAGAGCAACAATCAATAAATGGGACCTCCTGAAACTGAAAAGCTTCTGTAAAGCAAAGGATACTGTCATAAAAACAAAGCGACTGCCTACAGATTGAGAAAGAATTTTCACCAACCCTTTATCTGACAGAGGACTCATATCCAGTATATATAAAGAACTAAAGAAGCTGAAAAGCAGCAAACCAAGTAATCCACTTAAAAAGTGGGAAACAGAGCTAAACAGAGAACTCTCTGTAGAGGAATATCGAATGGCATAGAAGCACTTAAATAAATGCTCAACCTCATTAGCCATTAGGGAAATGCAAATCAAAACAACCCAGAGATTTCACCTTACACCCATCAGAATGGCCAAGATCAAAAACTTAAGTGACAACACATGCTGGAGAGGTTGTGGAGAAAGGGGAACCCTTCTCCACTGCTGGTGGGAATGTAAACGTGTACAACCACTCTGGAAATCAATAAGGCGCTTTCTCAGACAACTAGGAATAGCGCTTCCTCAAAATCCAGCCATACTACTCCTAGGCATATACCCAAAAGAGGCTCAAGTACACAAAAAAGACATTTGCTCAACCATGTTTGTAGCAGCTTTATTTGTAATAGCCAGAAGCTGGAAACAGCACAGATGCCCCTCAACTGAAGAATGGATGCAGAAATTGTGGTACATCTATGCAATGGAGTATTACTCAGCAATGAAAAATAAGGAAATCATGAAATTTGCAGGTAAATGGTGGGACCTGGAAAGGATCATCCTGAGTGAGTTGTCCCAGAAGCAAAAAGACACACACGGTATATACTCACTCATATAAACATACAACATAGGACAAACCCATTAAATCGGTACCTCTAAACAAACTAAGCAAAAGAGAGGACCCTAACTAAAACGTTCAATCCCCATCCTGAAAGGCAAAGAAGATGGACATCATAAGAAGAAGAAAATAGGAAACAACTTAGGAACCTGCTACAGAGGGCCTCTGAAAGCCAGAAGAAGAAAACAGGAAACAGCCTAGGAACCTGCCACAGAGGGCCTCTGAAAGCCTCTGCCCTGCGGACTATCAAAGCAGATGCTGAGCCTGATGGCCAACTGGCGGCAGAGTGAATGGAATTTTATGTAAGAAGTGGGAAATAGCAAGAGCTGGAGAGGAAAGGAACTCCACAAGGAGAGCAACAGAACAAGAAAATTTGAACACAGGGAACTTCCCAGAGACTCATACTCCAACCAAGGACTAGTCATGGAGATAACCTAGAACCCCTGCACAGATGTAGCCCATGGCAGTTTAGTGTCCAAGTGGGTTACATAGTGATGGGAAGAGGGACTGCCTCTGACATATACTGATTGGCCTGCTCTTTGATCACCTCTCCCTGAGTGGGGAGCAGCCTTACCAGGCCACAGAAGACAATGCAGCCATTCCTGATGTGATCTGATAGACTAAGATCAGAAGGAAGGAGAGGAGGACCTCCCCTATCAGTGGACTTGGGGAGGAGCATGCATGCAGAAAGGGGAGGAAGGGTGGGATCGTGAGGGGAGGAGGGAGGGGCTTATGGGGGGATACAAAATAAATAAAGTGTAATTAATAATAATAAAAAAGGAAATCATGAAATTTGCAAACAAATGGTGGGATCTAAAAAAGATCATCCTGAGTGTGGTATCCCAGAAGCAGAAAGACACACATGGTATATACTCACTTATACATCGGTTCTAGACTTATAAAATAGGATAAACATACTAAAATCTGTACACCTAAAGAAGCTAAACAAGAAGGAGGACCCCAGGATAAGATGATCAACCCTCACTTACAAAGACAAATGGGATGGACATTAGAAGTAGGAGAAACCAGGCAAGAGGACAGGAACCTACCACAGAGGGCCTCTGAAAGACTCTACCCAGCAGTGTATCAAAGCAGATGCTGAGAGTCATGGACAAACTTTCGGCAGAGTGCAGGGAATCATATGAAAGAAGAGGGAGTTAATAAGACTTGGAGAGGACAGGAGCTCCACAAGGTCCAAATATATCTGGGCACAGGGTCTTTTCTGAGACCGATTCTCAACCAAGGACCATGCATGGATATAACCTAGAACACCTGCTCAGATGTAGCCCATGGCAGCTCAGTATCCAAGTGGGTTCCCTACTAAGAGAAACAGGGACTGTCTCTGACATGAACTCATGGCTAGCTCTTTAACCTCCCTACCCTGTGTGGGAAGAGCAGCCTAGCTAGGCCACAGAGGAGGACATTGCAGCCAGTCCTTATGAGATCTGATAAGCTAGGGACAGATGGAAGGAGAGGAGGACCTCCCTTATCAGCGGACTTAGAAAAAGGCAGGGAAGAGATGAGGAAGAAAGGGTGGGGTTGGGAGGGAATGAAGGAGGGTGCTACAGCTGGGATACAAAGTAAATAAACTGTAATTAATATAAAAATAAAAATTTAATTAAAGAAAAAGAATAACATCAACACTTATCTGAATCATGTACTTCTTCAAGAACTAGTTTGCTTTTCAGGCTCCAGAAAAAAAAAAAAAAGTAAACTTTGGCTTTCAATAACACCTAATTCAATTATCTTCTTTATAACATAATCTAAAATATTGTCAGTGAATCACAGAGATCGTCACTTGATTAATACGTAATGTTTCATTTGTTTATATTTGGAACATTTTTACAAGTTTAAAATAAAAATTCTGATAACCATCAAGTAAGTTATTTCACATCTTCCAGTATCAAATATATATGTGTATTATTGCAGAACACAAGTGCATAGTATCCTACCCTCACATTTTACAAGGTTACCTCAGGATAAAACTATAATTTAAAGCGGGCCATCTGTTCAACTTCTTTGCATTCAACTTCAAGTGGTACAGTGTGGAGTCATAGACTTGTGATATGGCAACTGTTCATGAAGACAGTTTTAAGAAAGACCTGCATGCAGCTCCTTTCTGTACAAAGCTTACTTTCACCCCTTAACATTTCTTGTCTGAAATATTTTATTTTTTTGTACATTTCTACTATTTTCTTTTTTACTATTTTATTAGTTATTTTGTTTTCTTATAGTTGGGTAAAGAAGGTTTTGACATTTCTTTCCAGAGAGAGATGAGTGAGTGTGTGTGCTGTAACAGTATAACCAGAGAGCTTGCTAAGATACAACCCCTTGAGCACCACTCAGGGCTTACTGACACATAATGCACTTTTTAAGATAATTTGTGTTTATTTACATATACACTCTAATTTCTGAAGGACTTCAGGGTCTTAAGATAAAGATATTTATCTCCTAGAACTGTTTTGTTAATGGCTTTCTCAAATAGGGCATTGTTCCTGGTGCATAAAATCTAAAGGCCAGTGTAAAGAAAATTTTAATAAGTTCTAGATGGCTTTGGGCATAGGATCAATTCAAAGTCATATTATTTCATTTTATCATACCTTTAATTTTTTTTTGTCTGCAAGAGTTTGAATTTTATTGACAGAGGAACTAGTAGATCAATAAAGGGACCAAAAAATTAAGGTGAAAAATATTATTATTAATAAGAAGTAGGCTGGACAGTCTGTACTTATAAGTAACACATAGATAAATGTCACTGTACTTGATAAGTAATTATGAGGTCACAGGTCTAGACTCAAAGTTTTCTTGCAGTTCTAATGTTTCCTAAGTGTTGAAAAAATTAGAAAGTAATTTAGTTTTACTTCACTGTAACGTTGTTTGTTTTTTGGCTTCTT
>REGO01000461.1:77696-90725 GCA_010120015.1 Rhombomys opimus | reverse complement strand
CTGATCCTGTTTTATCAGGTATCTTCATTGAGTTCCTGTTAGAAATAGTCCTTGTTCCCCTCACTTTGGGAAACCAATTGGTTACTGAGCTACCACAGGCTACATCTGAGTGGAGGTTCTAGGTTATATCCATACATGGTCCTTGGTTGAATGTCAGTTTCAGAAAAGACCCTGTGCCCAGATATATTTGATCTTAATAAATGTGTTTACCAACTGTTCTCTGACACAATAACCACAGTGTTTTTATAATTCACTAAAGGTGCCAGTTCTTGTGGAATGGAGTAGCTCCTTTGTACAGGCACCAGCGTGGCAGTGTACATATTTGGGCTGGCAGATAGTCTTCTTTGTATGATCTTTTCAATATTTTCAGATTGCTTTTCTGAGTTGATGCTAAACAATGAAGCAAACATTTTATTCTCTCTTGACAAAATCTCAACCAGCAATGGCATGAGACATCCGGAAACAGATTCTGTGTTGTCTGGAAAATATGGTCTAATATCATTGTGTATATTTTAATAATTGAGCGTTTCAGACAAACACATTTACAACCTGTGAATGATGTAACCCAATTACTTTGGAACCTTGGCTATTATAAGATTCTCTACCAAAGACAAGAGTCAAATTTCAAGTACTTTTATCATTTAAATGGTAGTTTTTTTAAAGTTAGAGTAGCTCACGTTTCTCTAATCATCATGATTCTTTTATCTAACAATACTATAAAGAGAAAACTTAATCAAAAAGAGAATAATCTGAAGGGTGATTTATGATAAAATCCATTTTTCTATCTTCACAATAAAAACAGTGAAAAATCATAGAAAAATAGTAACTCAGATCTATTCAGTTACTGAGATGCTATAATAAAAAAAAAGCACAGAGAACAGATTCTAAAAGCTTTTAAATGATATTCATATTTGTCTTCATCATTTCAGTGATATCTTAAAGCTACATTAGTTTTTTTTTTTTTTTTTTTTTTTTTTTGCAATAGTGAGTTCTGAAACTAAGAAAGTTAAGTTAAGATTTTATCTTTCAGAGGAGTTCATGAAATCCTTTCACAGCAAAACCAAACTGCAATTTGTTTGGGTGCTACCCCAACCATCAGAGAGAAGTGGTTGGATTTTCAGTCTTCCCTTTATATGCTAGTGTCACCTGCGATGTCCTTACCAGTTCCTTTAGACTCTGAGTTTTCCTACTCAAGCATTTTTTTAAAACTGGTGTTGTGATATATAAAACTACTATTTAAATTATTACTGTAAATTAATTATTATTTTCAAATTAGTAATGCAAAAGGCTTTCATATAAATGTAAAGACATCAGTCAAGACCGTGTATATTATTTTGTCAAGGAAGTAAAATTCTTTAAGCTTCTTCATTCTACATAGAAGAAGAAAGAAAGTAAATGGCATCTAAATTCTTTACTTTATGTACCAAAGTGGGAAAACATATGTAGCCATTGAAAGAACAGTTAATACTTTGTGAGCATTTGTCAAGGTTTGGAAGACAGACTGCTGACCCAAGACTCCATGCAGCCCTACGTCTGCATTCATGTCTAGTCCTGTAGCAGCAGCGGCTGCAAGAATAGTGGCAACCATCTCTGCATCTCAAATGAATCTATTAGTCACTTGTTGTTGTTGCTTTATAAGTTTTCTTTATAATGAATTTTTCTTTAAACCCTTACTAAGTGTATAGTTCAATTTTTTTTATATTCAACATTTTTTTCTTGCTGTATCCCTGAAAAATGCAAAATAACTGGTATAAATACATTTTTACAACACATCAATCATGTGATGCTTACGCTAGTTATGCATGAAAAGTACTTCAATTTTTTTTTAACTTAGTTAATTGTGCTGTAACATCCTACTTTAGCATATCTTTTAAAATGACTTTAAATTTAAATGATAAGTAAGGCCGTCACAATCTGAAAGTCTGTCTCATCTCCATGGTGGTGGAGTCCTGCAGGGCTGTCACAAAGGTCAATAAAATAGTGACCTCAGGGAAATGAAAGTGAAGACACTTCAAGGACTCTCCAAAGAATTGGTCTCAGAACAATTGAATTTGCTTCTGTAAGCAGGCACATCTCAAGTGCTTTGGGAAAATGACTCCTGTGAAGTGGCTGCACTGTAACCGAGTAAAGTTTCTGTCATCACAACAAGACAGCAAAGGGACCCTGGAGAATAAGGCACCAATTCTGATTTAGGTGATTTTTTTTTCTTTTAAAGTGCGAATCTCAGAAACTTCCAAGTGGGAGGTGGAGGGGAAGACTGATAAATAACAAAAGCAATATTGCCATTCTAAAATTGCCATGATTGCTTTTTATACTCACTTTGGTTCTTTAACATCGTCTCCTGTGTTTTGCTTCTCTGTAAAATGGATATAAGACTTTAGACATTCTTATCAGCTAAAAGATATGCCTGTTAGTGTTAAGTATAAGACAGTACATTTTAGTTCTGTTATTTATGTTGAATTCATCATATTTTGAACTCATATGTACATAATGAATATTATCTACTTTTAAGGGCCTCACATTATAGGAATGTGTTAATGTAATATAAACAGTGTCATCAGTTATGGAGGTCAGACAGTGTTAATGGAGTTATGTGCTAGTTAGAAACATTTAGTAAGAAACCACATCAATGCCACCCATAAATGTAACATAGTTGTGTGTGCTTGTATGTATTTGCTCGTATGTAGGTGAATGTATACACACACACATGCATGTGTAGGTAGAGGTTGTAAATCAACATTTTATATCCTTCCTGAGACAAAGTCTATCTCATTTCTTTGGACAGGCTCCCTTATTAAAGGAGGCTAACTGCTTTAATAAGGGATAAGCTCCAGGAATACTCCTATTTCTATCTCTCCAATTTGGATACACTTTTATATAAAGAATCTGATTGTTCTTTTCTGTCTAATTTTCCTTTTTCTTCTTATCTTTATTTTTCTATGGATACAAGTTTAACTCAGACATTACTGGCCTGGAACATGAACTATTAAAAAACTTTTTATTTGATACATTAGCCTTTAATCTCTTTTATTTCCAGTTGTCTTTCATTCAGCCAATGAATAAACCTTCAAACTTTGCTCTGATGATATCAATCAATGGATCAAAAAGTTTATGTGATCTTCTTTCCCTACAAATAAAATCACAAAAAGAAAATAACATTAAATATTTTTTTGCCATTTGCCTTTGGATAATCTTCAGTTGTCCTCCTTTCAACTTCTAAAGTAGCAGTCCAGCTGTTTTCTCTTACTAAACAATTCACACACACTGAAGAGCTTTATAAATATTTTTTTTTTTAGCCACAAGCATGGTTCCTGTGATACTTAATATTATGATCTGCTTTCAGGGACTGACATAAAAGGCCATGGTCTCACTTCGTGCTTCAGAAAGACTACAGATGTCATTGTTTAAAGGCTTAAAAGTTCATGTAATCATTTGTACTGATTTATATTCTTTAGTCCAACTTAAACCAAAAAATATATTGTTAATAAATTCATTGCAAAATGTATTTGTATTACTATAAGCATCCAAAATCTCCATATCCTATAAACTCCATATCTTCTTAGTTGCTAAAATTCTTAATCCCAAATTATTTTCCTTACAGCTTGAATCAAAACTTTCTTCCAATTTCTTCTTGTTTATTGATTCATTCTATCAACATTAGAAAAGTAGCACATTTACAGCACACAAGTTGTTAAATTCTATGTTTAATCAGGCATATCACTTTAAGATTCACAGAATCATATGTGAAATTTTTAAATAGTCTGGTTTAATTAATGATGTATATGATCACTGCTGTTATTGGCAAGGAAACTGAAAAGGCATATAGCATGTTGTAAGATTAGAACTGTTCACCATGCAGAATGAATAAATGCTCATGTAGCATGGTAAACAAAATCAAATGGTGACATGTAATTAAAAGGCAAACATTGGCGAAATTTTCTGAACAAGAGAATAATAGAAGGAAATTTTGATAGGTTCTATTAAAATGGAATTATTGCACAGTGGCATTCTCATATAAATTCAGAAATAGTTTATTTAATAATTCAATGGTTTTATAGCAAAAGAATTTTCCTAATTTCCATGAAATTCTCATTGCAATGTTAAAATATGCAAGATTGCTTTGAATATTCTATGAAGAGTAGAATAAGCTCATTTTGATTTTCATGTTGAAACCATTTGGACGATGCAATGTGTTTAAGGATAATTTTTCTTCCTATTAACATATTTAGAAGGCTGGATTTTTAACATTTTAATTTTTAGTCTAGCCTTTAACTTGGGAACCTTTTCTCTAGCCGCAAGAATCACAATTTTTTAAAGTTTGATCATGACTCAACTTTAACTAAGATAGTGCCAACTTGATATAAACAGAAGCATTGGAGTCCTGAAAATGTCCTTAAAGACCCTTTCGGCTCTGTTCTCAAACACACTAAAAGGAACAAAACATTACTATGTGATGTTAAAATAAAATATTCATAAGAAATGATAAATGTAAGTATCAACAATTTTCAAGGTAAAACACCCACAAAACTTTGCTTACTTGCATTCTCATGTCTCTAAATTTTTGAAATTTTTGAAAACGTTAAGTCACAATTATACTGTGACTAAATCATCTAAAATATGAATTTACAGTGTATAAATCTTATTTACTTATCTTTATTGTTGTTAGAATTATGGTAGATGGGTCTGGAAGGCTATTGGATCTGACAATGAAACTAACAACAACAATAAATAAATAAATAAATAAATAAATAAATAAATAAATAGATTTAAACAGATTTGCTTTAGGTTTCACTTTGTATATTGTTATTTGTAATATCCAGGTAAATCCTAAGTGAAAAATCAATATGTTCTTCATGGATTTTCTTTTCTTGTAAAAGAAAAGTTTCTCATTTTGCTTCTCTTTTTGCATTTTCTGGTAATATAAACCCCTTCCATAGGCATTAACCTCCCTGTAATAATTAATCCCTTTGTATTAACTCACATCGCTGAAAAATTCTACATGGTTTACTGATGAAAAAGCCATATCTATGTTCTATTGTTTTTCCATCAGGATTATTAATACTATAAGAAAATTGCTCACAAAGGTATTCCCCTCCTTATTGCATTTTAATAAGCTGCTTATGCTAAGGAGGTGTCTGCAGTTGTGCTCTGAAGAGGGGCTCACACATCTATCCAAAGGATAAATAGGTGACAGGGTTTCAGCTGAGTCATTTACATGTCTCTATAAAATATGTATGACCAAATTTACATATCAATGCAAATAGAAAGAGTTGGATGTTCTCTTTGACTCCTTTTAAGAGATAAAAAAAAAAAATAAGAAAGATAGTAAGACTTAGAAAGATTATCCCAAAATTCTCATTAAAGCTACACAATACAGGTGAGGAATCAAAACGCATACAAATTCCAGAAACTACTCTAGGCATTTTGAACTATAAAATCATGGAGCATTTCTTTCAGCAATACTCATCTGATGGGTTTGAATTCTAGGTCATTATACTGGAAAAAACTCAGGCAGAAATTATCTTGATAATTTTACGATTTACATAAAATCGACAGGTAGGTGAGTCACTGACTAGTCTATCAGATTTAGGCTTTATTTTTGCTTTTTGTATTGTAGAAGATATCTACTGAGTTTTTACCTGAAAAAGGCCTCTCTGGAATTGGAGAACAGCGATTACAGCCTAGGACTGCACATTTTCTTTTGATTGTACAAAGAACAGCATATTGGTACTCATTACATATAGCTGGGCATTTTGAGAAATGCACAGAAGAGCCAGCATCACATTTATCGTGGTGCTTTTGTGACTCATTTATACAGCAAAGTCTAAGAAGTGCTGGCAAAAAGCCTTTCAAGTCTTTGGCTCAATTCCGAAGCACTGCAAAACAATAGCAGAATCTTTTAGTCTGAAAGTTCTTCATAAAAAAAAAAAGAAAAAAGAAAAAAAAAAGAAAATACTATCATAATGATTTTACCCAAAGAAAAGCTGGTGGTCTTGCAACACATGTGAGGATAAGTGTTCAACATCTCTTTTCAATCTAATCTAAATTCCTTTACATAGGAGTCTTATGATGACACTGCCATAGCATGATTACACCCCATGCAGAATCTTAGACATATTAAATATTTGTAATTTTTGAAATGTCTATTTCTGTCTTGTTTCTATATCTTTAAGAAATGTCTTCTGGCTGGAGTGTAATGCTATTCTCACTCTTTTTGAAAGGATGAACATTGTATCTTGTATATCTACTTTAATATCGCAAATTCTAATTTTAACTATTCATCTTAAAAGCCTTTTACTGCAGCATTTCACTTGAATTTCTCTGAGGCTTTGTAACACACACACATACACATACAGAGAGAGAAAGAGAGAGAGAGAGACAGAAGTAGAGACAGAGAGAGACAGATATACGCACATGAGAGAGAGAGAACGGGGAGAAAAAGAGAGCAAGAGAAAGAGAGAGAGCATTAGGATTGGAGAATAAAAATAAAAAGACACTCTAGTTGGTTTTTATCTCCCTATGGGCTAAACATACAAAGCTCTGAGTACACTTGAAAAGATGAATAAAATAATAATATTGTTAATATGATGGTTCATGTCTGTAATCCCAGCTCTCATGAGCACTCACGGAGTTCATCAAAATCAAATTGGGTTGTATAATTCAGCCTGGGCTACTAAGTGAAATCTTGTTACAAATAAAGAGTACCAGTGCATTTATGATAGATTCCATGGGTTTAGCTTTATATGAGAGTTTAGAACAGTGTCTCAGAGTAATCAGAGGTTTATATATTAAAAGATATCTGATGTATTTGCTTTTCTAGTGTCAGAAGTCTAAAATTCATGAGAGGGTTTGAGACAGAGTGAGCGTAAGTAGTATTACAGATTAAATAAAAATGCTTGGAATGCAAAAAGAATAACCAATGATATTCCAGACAAGCCTACATATTCTAGAATACTTCAATATGCATATTTTTTCAATATTTCATGAAAAGAAATGCATGATTGCAATTGAGATACATCTGTGCATAATCTCATCTGTCTAATACATTAGTGAATACCTGATAGTAATTTATTGATTACTCACAAACAATTGAGAACTTTCTTAGAATAAATTTGTTTTGATTGTTATGATAAGGAATATAACAGGTGAGCAAAATAAATGAATTGGCTCTGGACTTCAGAGTTTATGTACAGAGTTTATGTATAAGCAGTTCCTGGATGAGGAGGTTAAAGTAATAACATGTCGTAATTAAGAATATGTGACTTTGTAGCCAGATCTGAAGATACCTGATAAGCTAGGGTCAGATAGAAGGGGAGGAGGTCCTCCCCTATCAGTGGACTTGGAAAGGGGCAGGGAGGAGATGACAGAGAGAGGGTGGGATTGGGAGAGAACGAGGAAGCTGGATAAAGCTGGAATACAAAGTTAATAAACTGTAACTAATATTAAAAAAATAAACATTTAAGTAAAAAAAATATGAGAACGCCTATCTTCCCTGAATACCACCCATTAAATAAGCATGAGGTATGAAGTGGCCTAGTGAGGTTAGACATGAATTTTTCATATCCAGCATGTTTCAAACACAGAAGAATGAACATTAATTTTCTTCTTTAAGTCAGACCGACCAACTACTCTGACAGTGTATTTCTGTAAACTTTATTCCTTCTATGTGTTTTATATTAACTATATCTTATAATTTCATAATAATTTTAACTCTCTTATATATGACTTGCTTTTATAAGTATATTAGTTTTAATAGACTAGACTATACAGTTTAGTTAGGACTTATTTTTTATATTCTTTTTGTTTTTCAATTTATTCACTTTGTATCACAGTTGTAGCACCCTCCCTCATCTCCTTCCAGTCCCACACTCCATCCTTTTTCCCTCCCTCTTCCTCTCCCCTAGCCCACTCATAGAGTAAGTCTTCCTCCCCAACCATCTGATATTAGCCTATCAGGTCCTCTCAAGACAGCCTGGCACCTCTTCCTCTGTGGGCTGAATAGGTCATCCCACCAGTGAGATGTGATCAAGGAGCAAGCAATCTAGTCCATGTGTGAAAGTGTCTCCTCTCCACTTACTAGAGACTGAGCTGTCTGTGGTCTATATCTGAGCAGAGGGTCTAGAGCCTCTTTAGGCATGGTCTTTGGTTGATGAATCGGTCTTGGCAGTCTACCATGGGGCCAGTATTTTTGGTTTTGTTGGTTTCCTTATAGGGTTCCTGTCCCCTCAGTGTCCTCTATATCCCCCTTCATTTCTAAGACCTCCTGCACTCTCCAAAGTTAGCCTGTGAGTCTCTGCATCTGCTTTCATCCCCTGCTGGGTGGAGTCTTTTAGAAGACATCTGCTGAAGACTCCACTCCTGCTCCCTCTCTTTTACTGCTTCCAGTATCTATCCTATTATCCTTCTAAATGAGAGTTGAATATCTTCCCTGGGGTCCTTCTTGATTCTTTAGCTTCTTTATGTCTGTAGATCATAGTATGTTTATTCTATATTATATACCTACTATCCACTTCTAAGTGAGTATATGCCATGAATGTCTTTCTGCTTCTGGGTTACCTCACTCAGGATGATTTTTTCTAGTTCCATCCATTTGCCTGCAAATTTCATGATTTTCTTGTTTTTAATAGCCAAATAACATTCTGTTGTATAAATGTAGCACAATTTTTGTATCCACTCTTCAACTGAGGGACATCTAGGTTGTTTCCAGATTCTGAATATTATGAATAAAGCTTCTATAAACAGATTTGAACAAATGTTCTTGTTGGATGGCTGAGCATCTTCCAGATATATACCCAGGAGTGGTATAGCTGGAGGTAGCACTATTCCTAACTTTCTGAGAAAGCACCAGATTGATTTCCAAAGAAGTTGTAGAAGTTTATATTACCACCAGCAATGGAGGAGGGTTCCCCTTTCTCCACATTCTCTCCAGCATGGGTAGTCATTTGAGTTTTTGATCTTAGCCATTCAGATGGATGGAATGTAATCTCAGAGTCATTTTGATTTGCATTTCCCTGATGACTAAGGACTTTGAGGATTTAAGAGTTGTTTTGCCATTTGATATTACTCTATTGAAAATTCTCTGTTTAGTTCTGTACCCAAGTGATTATTTGTTTTGCTGGTGTTTAATTTCTTAAGTTCTTTATATATTCTGGATATAAGCCCTCTGTTAGATGAAGGGTTGTTGAAAATTCCCTGCCCCCCAGGCTGTAGGCTGTTTTCTAATTCTGTTGACAGTGTCCTTTGCTTTACAGAAGCTTTTCAGTTTCATGAGGTCCCATTTATTAATTGTGCCTGTGCTGTTTATGTTCTGTTCAGGAAGTTGTCTCTTGTGCCAATGAGTTAGAGGCTCTCCCCACTTTTTCTTCTAACAAATTCAGTGTGTCTGATTTTTAAGTTGAGGTCTTTGATCCACTTGATCTTTACTTTTGCACAGGGTGATAAGTACAGATCTATCTGCATTTATCTACATATATACATCCAGTTAGATGACCACCATTTGTTGAAGGTGCTATCTTTGTTTTTTGTGTTCTTTTTGTTCTGTTTTTTTGTTTTTGTTTTTGTTTTTTTTGGTGGGGGGTTTCTTTGTCAAAAGTCAGGTATCTATAGGTATATGGGTTTATTTCTGTTTGCTTGATTCAATTCCATTGATCCATCAATCTGTTTCTATGCTTTTACCATGCCATTTTTATTACTGTTGCTGTATAGTACAGCTTGAGTTCAGGGATAGAGATACCTCTAGGAGCTCCTTTATTGTACAGGGCTGTTTTAGCTATTCTGGGATTTTGTTTTTCAATATGAAATTGAGAATTTTTCTTTCAACATCTGTAAATAATTGTGTTGGTATTTTGAAGGGAATTGCATTGAATCTGCAGATTGCTTTTGGTCAGATGGCCATTTTTACTATGTTGATCTTACCAAACTATGAACATAGAAGATCTTTCCATTTTCTGATAACTTCTTCAATTTCTTTTTTTCAGAGACTTGAAGGTTTTTGTTTGTTTGTTTGTTTTCATACAAGTCTTTCACTTGCTTGGTTAGAGTTACACCAAGGTACTCTATGTGATTTGCGGCTGTTGTAAAGGATGCTATTTCAATAATTTCTTTCTCAGCACTTTTGTTGGTTTTATACAGGAGGGTCACTGATTTTTTAAATTAATTTTGTATCCAGCCACTTTGCTGAAGGTGTTTATCAGTTGTAGGTGTTTTCTGGTAGAGTATTTTGGTGTCTGTGAATAGTGATACTTTGACTTCTTCCTCTCTGATTTGTATCCTCTTTATCTCCTTTAGTGGACTTATTGCTCTAGTTAAGATTTGTAGTACTATGTAGAAGAGATATGGAGAGAGTAGGCAGCCTTGGCTTGTCTCTGATTTCCGTGAGATTGATTTAAATTTCTTTCTATTTAGTTTGATGTTAACTATAGGATTGGTATATATTGCCTTTACTATGTTTGGGTATGTGTGTTGTATGCTTGATCTCTCTAAGACTTTAAACATGAATGGGTGTTGAATTTTGTCAAATGTTTTTTCAGCATCTAAGGAGATGATCATGTAGTGTTTCTTTTTTAGTTTGTTTATATGGTGGATTGCATTGACATATATCAGTATATTGAACCATCCCTGCATATCTGGGATGATGGCTAATTGGTTGTGGGAGATGAAATCTTTGATTTGTTCTTGGACTCCATTTGTGAGTATTTTTGAACCAATGTTCACAAGAGATACTGGTCTGAAATTCTCTTTCTTTGTTGGTTGTTTGTGTTGTTTTAGACATCAATGTAACTATGCCTTTATAGAATAAGATTAGTAATGTTCTTTCTGTTTCTATTTTGTGAAATAGTTTGAAGAGTTTTGGAAGTAGCTCTCCATTAATGGTCTGGTAGAATAATTCTGCTCTATAACCATCTGGCCCTGGTTTTTTCTTAGGGGATACAGGACTAATCTATCAAGAAAATTGTCTATTTCAAGTATGGTTGAGTATAAGCTTTTGAAGTGGACCTAATGATTCCTTGGATTGCCTCAGTGTCTGTATTATTTTCTTCCTTCATTTCTGATTTTATAGATTTGGATAGGGACTCTCTACCTTTTGTTTGAGTTAGTTTGGCTAAGGGTTTGTCTACCTTGTTGATTTACTCAAAGAATCAGCTCTTGGTATTGTTTTTCTTTGAATTGTTCTCTTTGTTTCTATTTTATTGATTTCAGGTTTGAGTTTGATTATTTCCAGCCTTCTACTCCTCTTGGGAGTGTCTGACACATTTTTTTTCTAGTGCTCTCAGATGTGCTGTTTAATTTCTTATATGAGATGTCTCAGATTTCTTTATGAAGGTACTTATTGCTATGAACTTTTCTCCTAGCATTCTTATAAATTTGGGTAAATTGTGCCTTTATTTTCACTGAATTCTAGGAAGTCTTTAATTTCTTTCTTTATTTCTTCTGTGACCTAGCTGTCATTGAGAAGAGAGTTGTTCAGCTTCCATGCATGTTTAGGTTTTTGCTATTTCTGTTATTGTTGAGGTCTAGTTTTAGACCATGGTAGTCTGATATGTTACAAGGTAGTATTTCAGTCTTCTTGTATCTGTTGAGGCTTGCTCCATGCTCTACTATGTGGTCAATTTCGGTGAAGGTTTAGTCAAGTGCTGAGAAGAAGGTATAGTGTTTGGGTGAAAAACTCTGTAGGCATTCATTACATCCATTGATTTAACATCTCTAAATACCATTATTTCTCTGTTTAGAGTCTGTCTTGATAATCTGTCCCTTGGTGAGAGTGAGGTATTGCAGTCTCCCACTATTAATGTGTTGGGATCATTCTGTGATTTAAGCTTTATTTAAAAATTTTTATTTAACTTTTATTAATTACACTTTATTCATTTTGTATCCCCCCATAAGCCCCTCCCTCCACCACTCCCTGTCCCACCCTCCACCCCCCCTTTCTGCATGCGTGCCCATCCCCAAGTCCACTGATAGAGGAGGTCCTCCTCTCCTTCTTTCTGATCTTAGTCTATCAGTTCTCATCCAGAGTGGCTGCATTGTCTGGGTTCTAGGTTATCTCCATGAATAGTCCTTGGTTGGAGTATGAGTATCTGGGAAGTTCCCTGTGTTCAAATTTTCTTGTTCTGTTGCTCTCCTTGTGGAGTTCCTGTCCTCTCCAGCTCTTAATATTTCACACTTCTTACATAAAATTCCACTCACTCTACCCGACAGTTGGCAATCAGGCTCAGCATCTGCTTTGATAGTCCGCAGGGCAGAGGTTTTCAGAGGCCCTCTGTGGCAGGTTCCTAGGTTGTTTCCTGTTTTCTTCTTCTTCTGATATCCATCCTCTTTGCCTTTCAGGATAGGGATTGAACATTTTAGTTAGGATCCTCTCTTTTGCTTAGTTTGTTTAGATGTACAAATTTTAGTGGGTTTCTCCTATGTTGTATGTTCATAGAGTGCTTCTGGGACAATTTACTCAGGATGATCCTTTCCAGGTCCCACCATTTATCTGCAAATTTCATGATTTCCTTATTTTTCATTGCTGAGTAATACTCCATTGTATAGATGTTCCACAGTTTCTGCATCCATTCTTCAGTTGAGGGGCATCTGGGCTGTTTCCAGCTTCTAGCTATTACAAATAAAACTGCTACAAACATGGTTGAGCAAATGTCCTTTTTGTGTACTTGAGCCTCTTTTGGATATATACCTAGAAGTGGTATGACCAGATCTTGAGAAAGCGCTGTTCCTAGGTGTCTGAGAAAGTGACAGATTGATTTCCAGAGTGGTTGTACAAGTTTACATTCCCACCAGCAGTGGAGAAGGGTTCCCCTTTCTCCACAACCTCTCCAACATCTGTTGTCACTTGAGTTTTTGATCTTGGCCATTCTGATGGGTGTAAGGTGAAATCTCAGGGTTGTTTTGATTTGCATTTCCCTAATGGCTAATGTGGTTGAGCATTTCTTTAGGTGCTTCTCTTCCATTCTATATTCCTCTACAGAGAGTTCTCTGTTTAGCTCTGTTCCCCATTTTTTTAATTGGATTACTTGGTTTGCTGCTTTT
>REGO01000461.1:16370-49958 GCA_010120015.1 Rhombomys opimus | reverse complement strand
TAAGATATGATAAACATAATGAAATCTATACACCTAAAAAAGATAATCAAGAGAGCGGACATGGGGTAAGATGATCAATCCTCCTTTAGAAAGACAGATGGGATGTGCATTGAACATATGACAGGAGTCTACTGAGCGCATCTGAAAGACTCTAACTATCAGTGTTTTCAAAGCAAAGACTCATGACCAAACCTTTGGCAGAGTACAGGGAATCATAGGAAAGAAGCAGAGTTAGTATGATGGGGAAAGGATAGGAGCTCCACAAGGACCAACTATATCTGTGTACAGGGTCTTTTCTGAGACTGACATTCAACCAAGGACCATGTATGGATATAACCTAGAACCTCTGCTCAGATGTAACATGTGGTAGCTCAGTAACCAATTGGTTTCCCAAAGTGAGGGGAAGAAGGACTATTGGTAACAGGAACTCAATGACTGGCTCTTTGGCCTCCCAACCCCCCAAGGGAGGAGCAGTCCTGTTAGGCCACAGAGGAGTACTTTGCAGCCAGTCCTGAAGATACCTGATAAAACAGGATCAGATGAATGGGGAGGAGGTCCCCCCCTATCAGTGGACTTGGAAAGGGGCACGGTGGAGATGCGGGAGGGAGGGAGGGACTGGGAGGGAATGAGGGATCAGGACACGGTTGGGATATAGAGTTAATAAAATGTAACTGATAAGGAAAAAATTTAAAAAATAAAAATTAAAAAAAAAACCTGTTTGGGCTCTTGTGATCTATTTGTATTTATACTGTTTCCATTTGATATGGCAGTTCTCTTGTGCACATCTAACTTTATCACTTCTTGGGTCACAGAACAACTAGCTCATGAGCCGTTCAGGTCACATGGAAACCTGGTGGTCCATGACTAAACAGTCAGTCTCTATTGAATGCTAGTTGCACCAATGGTTTCCTTAAAGAATAATAAATTTTGTTTTCTGTCCTCTGCCCACGAGTTCGGTAGAACTTTAATTTAAAGTTCAAGAATTTTTTAGTATCACTCACACAGAAAACTGTCCTTTTGTCTTTGAATTACACCTCTTGCATAGGACCTGCAGGACCCTAGCTGAACAGCCTCCTTGGATATTCAGAGATCCAGCAATTTCTACTAGCTGAATCCCTACCTTTGCTTCTGCCTCTACCTCTCTTCCCTCCTCTTTCAACCCCCATCTCTCTCTCTTTCTCTCTGTGTGTCTATATCTGTGATATGCATGTATATATTTTGAGTATACACATATGTATGTATGGATGGAAAGGCCAGCAGCTAATATCAAGTAACCTCTATTGATCTGCACATTTTGAGACAGAGTCTTAGTGAACCAAGGGCTCCTGCAGTTGGCAGGACTAACTGGCCATGGATCTGTCCAAATCCCCCTGTGTCTTTTTCTGCAGCATTAGAACTATAGGTATAAAAGACGATGAGTGGCATTATACACACATGATAATGATCCAAAATCATGTCTTCATGCTTGTGTCCCAGTACTTTACTGAGGCATTTCCTTAGTCCCACAGGGAAAAAAAAAACATTAGTGATCAAAGGAATACAATATAAAATAAGGGTATATTTTGAATGAAATGAAAGAGCATTCTTGAAACTTTCACAAATTAGTTAATAAGATCTAACATAGAGGTAAAAATCAGTTTTTGAGTGTCCAAGTTGTATTAAAATAAAAATGACATTCATTTTATAGCAAGTTTTTTCTGAACTATAAATATTCAGTCAATATTGGGATTAAGACACTGAAGCAAAAGCAACCAAAAATTAAAACACAATTTGATTAATTCTTCAACCAGAAGTAAGAATTGTGATGAATAATTTGCATTTAGGAAAAAAATCTTGTCTTACAAGATTATCTAGCAACCCTACCCCCTATTGTTTGGTGAGCACTGTACAATATAGATTACATTTTGTGCTTTTCTGCTTAGCTGTATTAATCAATAAACTTTACTTCTATAGTAAAATCTTATGTTCAGTAATCATAAAAGCCAGTAACTCATATTAAAGAGTTGTTGACTTGCTTCCAAAAGTATGTTGAAAGAAGCTAAATTGGAGATAATAGTAAGCTACTCAGCTATGCTTTTGTGCCATTAATGTGCTGGAAAGTCAAAGGGAACCTTAGTCCAGCTTGATATATGTCCTGTGTGTTTGAATTGTACTGACTCTTAATTTTGTGGATTATTAGTTTCCTTTATATTATGAGCCATTATCTTTCTTTGCAATGATTTAGGAAATACAAAGTTTACACAAATATAGTTGTTTTTAATTAAACAGTTTTCATGTCTCCATTTCCAACCAACATCCACAGAGCTTTATTATATTACTTTTGTGACTAGATAGCACTGACTCTTACAGAGACACACTGGAACATATGATTAGCAGAAAGCATAAGAGCTGTGCCCAGGGGAAACTTCAGAGACTGATGCATCAAACAAAGACCATGCTTAGAGAGGACTTAGACCCCTGCTCAGACAGCCCTTAGACAGCTCAGTCTCCATGTGATTTCCCTAGTAAAGGGAGAAGAGACAGTCTATGACATGAACTCAGTTGCCTGATTCTCGATCACTTCCTGGTGGGGTAACATGGCCAGCCCACAGAGGAAGAGGATCCAGGCAGTCCTGATTGGACCTGTTAGGCTGGGGCCATATAACAGGGGGGAAGGATTTCCCTTATCAGTGACTAGAGGAAAGAAATAGGGGACAAGAGGGAGGGAGGGTAGGACTGGTAGGAGATGAGGTAGGGAACTACTACTGGGATACAAACTGAATAAATTTTAAATAATAATAATAATAATAAATTTTATGCATTAAGCTAATGTTTAATTTTTTTTCACAAAATGCTTTTAAATGATTTGTGTCACAGTAAGACAGGCAGCAGAGATGTACAGGTAAGTATGAAATGATTCAAAGAGCAGAATGGAACTCTGGCCTGTAATTGCATAGGCAGGTACTTTTGCTGCTCAGGACGTTTCTCTGAATTATCCATTTGATGCTTTCCATGTGGTTAGCTGGTAGATTTTCTCATGTGCCACTCTGTAGTTATTATGCAATATTGAGGAACCCCATCTTGTGCAGATCCAATGTGGATAACTAGAGCTGCAGTGAGCTCATGAGTGCAAGAACGTTATCTTTCTTTATCTTCAAAAGGGTAACTTTTTGCTGCACATTTGTTTATCCTTTGGCTCATACATTCTTTCCATCGTCTTTTGATTCACTACTAGAGTAACTTTACATTACACGATGTTATGATGGCAAGGTCTTTACCTCTTATGTCACACTCAATGAAACATCTAGAGTTCCTTCTTGTTGTCCCATAGAATTATTTGTCCCATCGAACCAGTAATTAGAAAGACTTATCATCTCTAAAAGTGACTCACCAACAATCAAGGACTGCATTGTATACATTTTGGATCTTTAGAGTTCTCCAGATATTGCCTGTTTATTTTCTTTGCAATTGTTTGATTACTTGACTGCAATTACGTTCTTTGCTGATATGTAGTGCTCTTCAAGGGGAAACCTTCCAGAAACCCTTTACTTCTTCTTACCCCGATAGCCCTTCCACTGGCTTCACTCCAGGTGCAACTGCACCTTCTAAAAACACTAAAAGAATTATTTTTCTCCGCTGAATCTTATTTCTTGCTTCACAGGACATTTTCTTAATTGGTTTCCTCCATTTGTAGGCACACATTTGGTACAGGTTTTTTAATCTTATGTTCCTTGTATCACAGACAGTTCATTTTAGCACTTCACACATAAATTCTTCAACAATTCATCAAACATACTTAAAAATTATAGTGCAATACTGAGGAAATAAAACTGCATTTCTAGATTATAAGTACATTTTACATGACAAAAATAATCATCTCTGTTTTGTGACTGAAGAAATGACTTAGAAACATGCACTGGAGACTTGCAAGATGGCAGCGACCAGTACACACCATATCTGAGAGGCAGAGAATCTGAAACTCCGAAATTGGTGCATGGAGGGGCAGCTGAAGCCAGAACATAAACATTGAGGCTTCCCGGGTGAAAGGGGACAGCCAATGAGCTGAGACCATTTGGATTCAGGTCACCTGCGGTCTTTTCTAGGGACTAAGAATGGCGAATATTCAATCTCCCTGCACTTCCCCTTGACTGGCCTCCCTTGTACTTCTAGACAGAAGTGGTCTGCAGTGCCGGCAGCTCCTAGGACAGAACTCCCTGCTCGGTAACTGAGAAAGAGGTTCTCAGCAGCAGGCTACCAGCTATCCTGGCCTTCCAGGTCCTGGGTCCGTAAGCAGCTATATAGGCTCCCCAGGGCCTCCCAGCAGGCATCTGTACCAGATTTCCAGTTCTGTGACTGTAGCTGGACTCCCAGCTCACCACTGTACCAGCCTCCCAGTTCTGCAGCTGCACCACCACTGAACTGACAGATTTCCTACTCTTGCATTTGCCCTAACAGGCCCAAGTGTGAGTGTAAAGAACAGGAGGAACCCCTGTGCTTTCCTCTTAGGCCTGCTAGAGAGAAAGTGTGCCTTCAAGTGAGTGCATGCAGAGCCTCAGATCCAGGGAACCTCTATGCTAGCAGATAGATACTGGATCCTTCCCACTTACAGAATCACTGTGGACAACATAGGGATTCTTGGGACAGCATTCTCAACATTGAATCCCCTGTGCTGTGGATCTACCAGTGGAGTCCAGGCAAACAATTCCTGGAGCCCAGAAGGACAGTAAAACAGACCTGTAGGCCACTGAGGTATTTAGGGAACATGCTCATATGTATTTCGCCTGTTAACAACATCAACGCCCACACCCCCTCCTGGGCGTGAACCTCCCCCTCCCGCATTCAAGGCATAGGCATCTACACTCTCTAGCACCCTATCCTTCAAGGCACACTTCCAAGCACATGCCTGCAGTTGCTCGCCTGCTCTTGTGCACCTGTGCTGCAACCTTCCTCTTTTAGCTACAGCTGAAACACCAACACACACTCTCAAACCGGTGGACCTCTTCATCTTCCCTGAAGAATACTCCATACACCAGAGAAAAACCCGGTCTGAAGTACAGACTCCAGGAAAAAACAGTGAAGGTTATGGAGAAGCACATGTCTAGAGATCAGCATTAAGAACACATCCAACAAATATCAGGACATCATGGCTTCAAAAGCAACCCCAAAAATCAATGGATATTTTAATTCATCAAACACAGGAAAATTATTTTAAAGCTATAATTATCCAGTTCTTAGAGGAACATAAAGACGAAACAAACAAATTTGTCAAAGAAATAGCCACACAAATGGAGGCAAATAAAGAGGAAAAACACAAAACTCTGAAAGAAATGCAAGCAAATACAGCCAAATAAATAGAGGCACAGATAGAGGCACAATTAGTCTCATATACAGAAGAAACAAACAAAAAAATAGAGGCCGTCATGGAAAGACAGGAATCCACATTCAAACAGATGAAGAAAATGGTGCAAGACATGAAAACAGAATTAGAATCAATAAAGAAAACACAAACAGAGAAAACCCTGGAACTGCAGAACTTAGAGAAAAGAGCAGGAACCAGAAAGGTAAACATCACCAACAGAATACAAGAGATGGAAGAGAGAATCTCAGGTGCTAAAGATACACTTGCAGAAATTGATAAATCTCTCAAAGAAAAAGTAAAATTGGAAAAGTTCCAAATACAAAATATCCAAGAAATCAAGGATGCCATAAAAAGACACAAATCTAATAATAAAAGGAATAGCCAAAGAAGAAGAAGAAGAAGAAGAAGAAGAAGAAGAAGAAGAAGAAGAAGAAGAAGAAGAAGAAGAAGAAGAAGATTATTCCAGGTTTTCAAGCAAAAGGACCCAGAAAATAAGCTGGAATAATTATCCTAATATCTAAAAAATAGACTTTCAATTAAAATTAATCAAAAAAGATGAGGAAGAGCTCTTCATTATCATCAAAGGAAAAATCCAACAGGAAAATGTCACAATCCTGAATATCTATGCCCCAAGTACAAGAACACCTACATTTGTAAATGGCATATTATTAAACCTTAAATCACACATTGATACCAACACCTTAAGAGTGGGAGACTTCAACACTGCACTCTCATCAAGGGACAGATCAGAAGCCAAACAGGGAAAGAATGACACAGAGTCTTAAATCAAATGGACCTAAAAATGTCTACAGAACTTTTCAACCAAACTCAAAAGACTATACCTTCTTTTTAGCACCTCATGGAACCTTCTCAAAAAATTGACCATATAGTTAGGCACAAAGCAAGCCTCAACAGGTACAAGAAGATTTAAATAATCCTTTGTATCATATCAGACCACCATGGTCTAAAATGAGACCTCAACAACAATAGAAATAGCAAAAAGCCAACATACATATGGAAAGTAAACAACTCTCTACTCAATGACAACTTGGTAAAGGAAGAAATGAAAAAAGAAATTAGAGACTTCCTAAAATTCAATGAAAATGAAGACACAACTTACCCAAACTTATGGGACACAATGAAAGTAGTGCTAAAAGTAAAGTTCCAAGCAAAAAGTGCCTCCAGAATGAAGTTGGACACATCTCATATAGGTAACTTAACGACATACATAAAAGCCCTGGGGGGGGGGGTGGAGGAGAAGAAGCAAACACAGCCAAGAGGAGTAGATGATTGGAAATAATCAAACTCAGAGCTGAAATCCATAATTTAGAAAGAAAGAAAACAATACAAAGAATCAATGAGACTGAGAGCTGGTTCTTTGAGAAAATAAAAAAAGATAGAGAAACCCTTAGCCAAACTAACTAAAAGGCAGAAATAAACTATTAAAATCAGCAAAATAAAAAATGAAAACATAACAACAGACACTGAGGAAATCCAAACAATCGTTAGGTCTTACTACAAAAGCCTATATGCCACGAAATTTGAAAATCTAAATGAAATGGAATTTATTCCATTTACCAAAATTAAATCAAGATTATGTAAATAGAGTGAATAATCCTATATCCCCCAGGAAATAGAAGCAGTCATCAAAAGTCTCCCTTCTAAAAAAAGCCCAGAGCCAGATGGTTTCAGTACAGATTTATACCAGATCTTCAAAGAAGAGCTAACTCCAATTCTCTTCAAACTATTCCACAAAATAGAAACATAAGGAACATTATCAAACTCATTCTATGAGGTCACAGTCACCTTGATACTTAAACCACACAAAGACCCAACAACAAAAAAAAAGAAAACTTCTGGCCTATCTCTCTTATGCACATTGATGCAAAAATACTCAATAAAATATTTACAAACCACAGTCGGTCTCTGAAAGGCTCTACCCTGCAGGGTATCAAGGCAGACACTGAGACCCATAGCCAAACTTTGGGCAGAGTGCAGGGAATCTTATGAAAGAAGGGGGAGATGGTAAGACATGGAGAGGGCAGAAGCTCCACAAGGAGAGCAACAGATCTAAAAAGTAGGGCCACAAGGGTCTTTTCTGAGACTGATACTCCAGCCAAGGACCACTCATGAAGATGGCCTGGAACCCCTGCACAGAGGTAGCCCATGGCAGTTCAGGGTCCAAGTGCGTTCATAGTAATGGAGACAAGGTCTACCTTTGACAGGAACTGATTGGCCTGCTCTTTGATCACCTCCCCCTGAAGGGGAAGCAACCTTACCATGTCACAGAAGAAGACAATGAAGCCACTCCTGATGAGACCTGATAGACTAGGATCAGAGGCCAGGGGAGGAGGACCTCCCTTATTAGTGGACTTGGAGAGGGGAACAGGTAGGGAAGAGGGAGGGAGGATGGAATTGGGAGAGGAGGAGGGAGGGAGAGGGGTACTGGGGGGATACAAAGTAAAACTGTAATTAATAAAAATAATTAATTAAAAAATACTTGCAAACTGAATCCAAGAACACATAAAAGATATCATCCACCATGACCAAGTAGTCTTCATTTCAGGCATGTAGGGGTGGTTTAATATATGGAAATCCATCAATGTAATACACCATATAAACAAACTGAAGTAAAAAAAAAAACAGGTGGTCATTGTCTTTGAAACCGAAAAACATTTGACAAAATCCAACACAGATTCCTGTTTAAAGGCTTGGAGAGATCAGGGATACATGGCCTTACTGAAACATAGTAAAGACAATATACAGAAAGCCTATAGCCAACATCAGACTCAATGGAGAGAAACTTAAATCAATCTCACTGAATCAGGCATAAGGCAAGGCTGTATATACTCGCTGTATCTCTTCCACATAGTACTTGAAGTCCTAGCTAGAGCAATTAAAAAAAAAAAATGATCATCTCCTTAGATGCAGAAAAAGCATTTGACAAAATCCAACTCCCATTCACGTTTAAAGTCTTAGATCAGGGATACAAGGCACTTACGTAAACATAGTAAAGACAATATACAGTAAGCCTATAGCAAACATCAAACTAAATGGAGAGTAACTTAAATCAACCCCACTGAAATCTGGGATAAGGCAAGGCTTCCCACTCTCTCTGTATCTCTTCAATATAGTATTTGAAGTCCTAGCTAGAGCAATAAGACTAAAGGAGACTAAAAAAAAACTAAAGGAGACTAAGGGAGTACAAATTGGAAAGGAAGAAGTCAAAGTATCACTATTTGCAGATGATATGATAGTTTACATGAGCGACCCCAAAAATTCAAACAGAGAACTTCATTAGCTGATAAACACTTTCAGCAAAGTGGTTGGATACAAAATTAACTCAAATAAATCAGTAGCCTTTCTTGTATACAAAAGATAAAATGGCTGCTAAAGAAATTAGGGAAACAACACCTTTCACAATAGCCACAAATAACATAATGTACCTTGGTATGACCCTAACCAAGCAAGTGAAAGACATGTTTGAAAAACAAACAAACAAAACAAAACAAAACAAAACAAAAAAATTCAAGTGTCTGAAGAAATAAATTGAAGAAGATATCAGAAAATGGAAAGATCTCCCATGCTCCTGCATCAGTAGGATTAACATAGTGAAAATGGCCTTTCTGCCAAAATCAATCTACAGATTCAAGGTAATTTCCATCAAAATACCAATACAATTCTTTACAGACCTTGAAAGAACAATTCTCTACTTCATTCAGAAAAACAAAAAAGCAGGAATTGCCAAAATGATCTTGGACAACAAAGAATCATCTGGACATATCTCCATCCCTGATCTCAAGCTGTACTACAGAGCAACAGTAATAAAAACTATACGGTACTAGCGTAGAAACTGAATGGTGGATCTAGGGAATCAAACAGAAGATCCAGAAATAAACCCACACACCTATAGATACTTGATTTTTGACAAACAAGTCAAAACCATAAAATGAAAAACAAAACAAAACAAAAAAACAGACAAACAAACAAACAAACAAAAAAACAGCATCCTCCACAAATGGTGCTGGTCTAATTGGATGTCTAAGTGTAGAAAAATGCAAATAGATCCATACTTATCACCCTGTACAAAATTAAATTCCAAGTGGATCACAGACCTTAACATTAAACCAGACACACTGAACTTGTTAGAGGAAAAAGTGGAGAAGAGCCTTGACCTCATTGGCACAGGAGACAACTTCCTGAACAGAACACCAACAGCACAAGCTCTAAGATCAACAATCAATAAATGGGACCTCATGAAACTGAAAAGCTTCTGTAAGCAAAGGATACTGTCATCAGAACAAAATGAAAGCCTATAAACTGGGAGAGGATCTTCACCAACCCTATATCTGACAGAGGGTAAATATCCAGAATATATCAAGAACTCAAGAAGTTAAAAAGCATCAAAACAAGCAATCCAATTAAAGAATAGGGTACAGAGTTAAATAGAGAATGTGCTCTGTAGAGGAATATCGAATGGCAGAGAAAAACTTAAAGAAAGTTTCCACATCCTTAGTAATCAGGGAAATACAAATCAAAAGGACCCTGAGATTTCACCTGACCCCCACCAGAATGGCCAAGATCAAAACTCAAGTGACAATACATGCTGGAGATGATGTGGAGAAAGGGAGACTCTCCTTGATTGCTGATGGGAATGTAAACTTGATCAACCACTTTGGAAATCAATCTGGTGCTTTCTCAGACAATTAGAAATAGTGCTTCCTCAAGATTCAGCTATACCACTCCTAGGCACATATCCAAAATATTCTCAAATATACAACAAGGACATTTGCTCAACCATGTTCATAGCAGATTTATCCATAATAGGAAAAATCTGGATAAAACCCAGATGTCCCACAACTGAGCAATGGATACAGAAATTGTTTTACACTTACACAATTGAATGCTTCTCAGCAACTAAAAACAAGGAAATCATGAAATTTGCAGGCAATTGGTGGGATTTAGAAAAGATCATCCTGAGTGAGATAACCCAGAAGCAGAAAGACACACATGGTATATACACACTTATAAGTGGATATTAGACACATTATATAGGACAAACATACTAAAGTCTGCACACCTAAAGATGCTAAGCACGAAGAAGACCCTGGGTAAGATTATCAATCCTCACTCAGAAAGACAAATGGGATGGGCATTGGAAGAGGGAGATAATAGGGAACAGGACAAGAGCCAACCCCCGAGGGCATTTGAAAGACTCTACCCAATAAGGTATCACAGCAGATGCTGAGACTCATAAGCAAACTTTAGGCAAAATTCAGGGAATCTTATGAGAGAAGGGGGAGATAGAAAGACCTGGAGGCCACATGACCTCCACAAGCAGAGTAACAGAACCAAGAAATCTGGGCCAAGGTATGTTTTCTGATACTGATACTCCAACCAAGGACCATTCATGGAAACAACCAAGGACCCCTGCACAGATGTAGCCTATGGCAGCTCAGTATCCAAATGGGTGCTCTAGTAAGGTGAACAGGTGCTGTCTCTGACATGAACTCAGGGCTGTCTCTTTGATCACTATCCCCTGTTGGTGGAGCAGCCTTATGGTGTCACAGAAGAAGACAATGCAGCCAGTTCTGATGAGACCTTATACATTAAGGTCAGATGGAGGGGGAGGAGAACCTCCCCTAAAAGTGGACACTGAGAGGGGCATGGGAAGAGGTGAGGGAAGGAGGGTGGGATTGAAAGGGAATGAGGAAGGATGCTACAGCTGGGATACAAAATGAATTAACTTAAATAAATATAAAATATTTAAAACTAAAATAAAAAAGAAACATCAACTGTTCTTTCAGAAAGCCTTATTTTGGTTTTAAGCACCTATTTTATGTCTCATAATTGTTGTAGCTTCAGTTCTAGAGGGTAAAGGCCTCTCTTCTGGTTTTCAAGAGCACATACACTCATGTATAAATGCTTATAAACATATTTATGTACATGTTTAAAGAGAATAAAATTAAACTATAATAATTCTGTTTTCTAGGTATTGTGAAATATGATATAGGAAAGAGACAATGAGGGGTTAAATGCTTAAAATGTATTACATACATGTATAAAAGTGTTATAGTGAAGCCTGTTATTGTAATTAATATGTAGTGATAAAAACTCCCCACATATATGGAAAATAAATGTACTTTTCCATTAGTGTAAAGCTACAACCTGTATGGAGAGATGATAGAAAACGTGAGTAAATTTTTCAAAAACAAGTTATGCAGTAACATCGGTTCTCCTGATTGTCATGCTATCCCCATATAATTAGTGAGGGCATGTGGAAATAAGCCCTATCATATCCCATTGACCAGGGTAAATTTTTTTTCTGACCTCTCTGAAAGGCAATATGCATAAAAATTAAAAACGTGCGTATGATTTGACCTAGTAATTTCACCTCCAATGATTTATGCGGAGAAAATGATTGGAGAAACACAAAAATGTGCAAAGACATTTTCAAAGTGTTATTTATGGCATTAAAATGGCAATGGCAGCGTCAACTGAAAAGTCAATTGGGATTAACTTCTTAAATGTGCTACGATGTTTGACATAATGCCACCCTACGTATTCACTAGAAAACTAGGAGCAACTTCCGACGTCCTTACGAGCACGTGCGATTGTTACCACCATGTGCTCACAGGATATTGTCTCTGAGTATGTTTGTCTGAAGTGATCGTATCACAAAATTTTATGTGTGTTTGGTTTCATCAGGGAGCATGTAAATGTGCTCAAAACATATGTAAGTAAAATTGTAGGGGACTGTGTAAAGTATTATTTTAAATAGCTATCTTTGGTTAGTTAGTTCATGGTCTAATTTTACTTAAAATGGTATTTCTGTATTTTCTACAATCATAAAATTATGGCACTTTTTTTTTTACCAGAAAATGCCCATTATTTTATCCTTTTCTTATTTTTTTTAATTTTTATTTTTTTAATTTTTTCCTTATCAGTTACATTTTATTAACTCGGTATCCCAACCGTGTCCCGATCCCTCATTCCCTCCCAGTCCCTCCCTCCCTCCCTCATCTCCACCATGCCCCTTTCCAAGTCCACTGATGAGGGGGGACCTCCTCCCCATTCATCTGATCCTGTTCTATCAGGTATCTTCAGGACTGGCTGCAAAGTACTCCTCTGTGGCCTAACAGAACTGCTCCTCCCTTGGGGGGTTGGGAGGCCAAAGAGCCAGTCATTGAGTTCCTGTTAGCAATAGTCCTTGTCCCCCTCACTTTGGGAAACCAATTGGTTACTGAGCTACCACATGCTACATCTGAGCAGAGGTTCTAGGTTATATCCATACATGGTCCTTGGTTGAATGTCAGTCTCAGAAAAGATCCTGTACCCAGATATAGTTGGTCCTTGTGGAGCTCCTATCCTTTCCCCATCAGACTAACTCCCCTTCTTTCCTACCACACCTGACCTAGAATCTATTGGGATTGTCTATTAGCAGTTGTTACATTTATTTGATAATAAAAATAGAAAAAGAAAGTATTTTGGCATAGCTGTAACACGCTCCTAAGTAATCCAGGAAAGATGCCTCACAATTTTAATCCCAAAACAAGAGAGTTTCCAGTCTGGCTACTATGAATAAAGCCACTATGAATATAGTTGAACAAGTGTCCTTTTTGTTTTGTGGAATATCTTTTGGATATATGCCCAGAAATGGTATAGCTGGGTCTTGAGGTAGAACTGTTCTCAATTTTCTGGGAAAGCACCAGATTGATTTCCATAGTGGTTGTAAAAGGAATCTCAAAGTCATTTTAATTTGCATTTCTCTGATGACTAATGACTTTGAGCATTTCTTTAAGTTCTTCTCAGTCATTAGAGAGTCTTCTGATGAGAATTCTTTTTTTTTTTTTGTGAGAACTGTACCCCATTTTTTAATTGGATTATTTAGTTTTTTGGTGCTTAACTACTTAGCCTCTTATAAGAGGCTAAGACATGAGGATTTCCATGCGTTCAAGATCAACCTACATACCTACATATTCTCTCTTTCCCTTTTCTTTCTTTCTTTCTTTCTTTCTTTCTTTCTTTCTTTCTTTCTTTCTTTCTTTCTTTCTTTCTTTCTTTCTTTCTTTCTTTCTTTCTTTCCTTTCTTCTATCTTCTTTCCTTCCTTTCTTCCTTTCTTTTCTTCTTTCCTTTTTTTAAGACCCTGTCTGAAGAAAGAAAAGCAAACCAAAAAAGAAACAATATTTATTAAAATCATCTTATGAAAGGTAAAGGCAATTTATTCTACCTAAACTAACATTAAGAATGACTCCAAACATTGTTATTCAATAATAAATCCCCAAATCTATAAATACTGAATAAATTTCAATTTGTTTTATTTAATCTGCTAAAATACAGAAGTAAACAAATTAGCATGCAATCTTTCTAGGAGGGGTTCAAAAGTAATAAAAATGGGGTTTTCAAGTGTATAAACAGTAATCAATACAAAAATCAATTTGAATAAAAAACTCCCATAGGACAACCTTACAAAATTAATTTATATTACTATTATTGATAAATATTGAACAGATCTTTCATATAGCAGTCACAACAAAAATGCTTTCAGGTCTGCAAACAAGCATCAGCCACAAACTGTCATATTTTTAATTTACATTATATTTATTGAGCTATGAATCTTTCATTTAATTTAGTGATAAAATGTCATATTTTCAATTTATATCTATTCAGCTCTGAATTTTCATTTAATTTCTGTAGTATTTCATTAAATTGTTTTCCAACATCTCTCACATTATTTTAACATGACAGAGTCTTGTTAAACAACAACAAAAAATATAAAATAAAACTGAACTTTAAGCAACAGTATGAACTGAGAAAACTTCACTATCTTAAATGCAGTTGCTAATGCTCCTGCAAAACCAGGAATGATCTAATTAGTAAATACGCATGCTTCCAAGTGTGCATTTTTAATAACATATTGAGCACCTGAGGTCGGCCACTATTAACATAAAAATGGGAAGTGAGTTAGGATGGAAAAATAAGATGTTAATGCATACAGCAAAATGTTAATAAGAAAGGCTCCAGGAACAAATGCCATTAAACACATGCACTGAGTTCTTTTTATTACTCATTCTGTCCTCTGGAAAGTTTGACTCAAATTGCTGTTAAAATTAGAAGTTTTCAGGTTCTTGAATGATCAGGGAGCAATGGGCTCAAGTTTGACAGTATTTATCATAGAAAAGATGAAGCTAGGGAAATAAAGACCCACGGTGCCTAGAGCCTGGGACTTAGGAGTCATTGCATAATATATATTCACAGTCAGAGATAGGCTACATTAAATAATATTCTGTAGTAAATGCCGTACATTTATTAGGAATAAAGGGGAAGCTCACAATGAAAGGATCAGTAGTTAGAAGTACTGGACGTACTTACATCCAAATTTCAAAACTTAAGGAACAGTTTAATAAAGTTATTTAGTGGAGTAGGGCATATCTCTGACACAGACTATGTTGCCTGCTTTTTGATCACTTCCCCCTGATGGACTTCCTACAAGGCCATAGAGGAGGAAGATGAACTTAGTCCTCATGTGAATAGATAAGCTGTGGTGTCTAGGTAGGGAGGGTCCCCTATTCTGAAGAATAGGACTGGGAGGAGAGGATGGAGAGGCCTATGACAGAGAAGTAAATTGAATTAATTAATAAAAAAAAGAAAAGAAAAAGAAAAAAGTTAGTATGCTTTTTTAACCACAATTTTTAAATTCTAGATAACTTATAGTATAAGATGACTGTTTTCCTCCTGGCTTAGAAACTCTAGCATGGAAAATAAAAATGCAGAGAGTTAGATCAGATTTAAATGAATTGGTTGTGGCTTTTTCTTCTTTGCATCAGTGTGGCAATCATTCCTGGTGATCGTTTCATAACTTCCCCTTTCTTAAAAAGATTATGACATAACTAAACTGACCATATACATAAGAATTGAATTTATGGAGGCTCTGGTAATTCAGATCGGAATATGCTTGATATTCATTAAAACTGTTTCACCCTAGCAGCAATTCTATTCAGACTAATGGACTTAGTAAATTATTAAGACATGGTATACCTGTGATGTCCTTATCAGTAGGACTTCCCCTCATGCCTTGAAGATATTAACTCCTTACTATATTGTTTTGTCTAACACTAGTCCATTCCAAAGTCATCCTGACTTTAAGTAACAAATTAGGACATGTATTGTAAAACTGTTGTGGATAAGCTCTTAATAACATTGAATTTCTCAATGAGCCCTCATGGTATCATCATGGGTTTAATGTCATTACTATTTCTATTGAATAGATAGGACTGAAACAGAAAGAGCAATCTTCTTCCTCAGTGCCATGTCTTGGGCTTGATTAATGGGTAATAAATTCTATATCCTGCACACATAACCACTTTTCTCATACCTTTATATATAAGCTTAATTATCTTGTTTAAAATATGATTTTCAATGAAATAAAACTACATTATGTTCCCCCTCCATTTTATTTTCTCCTCTAGAACCTCCCGGCTCTTTAGTTCCTCCTTTTATGTTGATAACTTCCTTTTCATGGATTATTATCTATCTATCTTTTACAATTGAATTTAGATAGTAAATTATGTAAATTAATGCTTCAAATTTATAGTGTATTATAAATTAGTTTTCCAATGTTACAATTGTCCTCATTTAATCTTTAGTATAATTTTATGTTCTTGGGTAGTTTTGTTGAGTTGGTCATTATAGAATTAAAGATGGCCTATTTCATGACTCTGTTATTGACTATTGTTTAAAATGTCAAGTCTTAATATTTCTTTTTGCATTTATTTTTTAATTAGAAAATAAATTTCAATGTTACTTCATTGGGAATTGCATGAAATATCCATAAATTAATTTAACACTCTACCTAAAATACAGCATAATTGATAGTAAGTGCTGAAATAGACATTAATTTTCAACTATTTGATTTTTAAGTGCTTTATGCAATTATTACATATGAAATTATTTAAAAAAATTTATGGAAATAACTCTTTGTAAAGCATGCACAAAGCATAAGAAACTGAAGAGGGACCTCTGCTCCATATATTCCATCAAGAGGCAGGCATATCTACATTTTCTGTCCACTCCTACAATGTCACTCCTTTGAAGCTGCCCTAAGGCATAAAGAATGTTGTCATCAGACTGCCTTTCTCCAGTCATGTTAGTAACACACAGTGCTCTTGAAGCATTCCACATATTCTCAGGAAGTTAAAGCTTGGAGTTCTTATCTGCAATATCACCAAAAGAGAAACATAACACGGATTTGGATGCAAGCATATGGAAGGAGTAGAAGTAGGAGTAGTGAAAGGTATTCTAGTCTTCTGTGACATGCTTTGAAGTGTATTGAGACCCCATACCCCTTCCTTCTCCTCCTCTCTAGAACAATATTCATTTGGTTAACATTCTCTCTTCATCATGTCCTCCTACTATGAAGTCTTTGCTCCCTTTCTACAGGCCTTTGATAGCTAATTGTGGTTGTCAACTTGACATACCAGGTTAGATGGAAGATCAACTAAAGAATTGCTTCATGGGCTACATCTGTGCAGGGGTCCTAGGTTATCACCATACATGGTCATTGTTTGGAGTATGACATGAACTGATTGGCCTGCTCTTTAATCACCTCCCCCTGAGGGGGAATCAGCGTTACCAGGCCACAAAAGAAGACAATGCAGCCACTCCTGATGAGACCTAATTGACTGGGATCAGAATGAAGGAAAAGAAGACCTCCCCTATCAGTGGACTTGGGGCAGGGCATGTGTGCAGGGGGAAAGGAAGGGAGGGATTGGGACAGGAGGAGGAAGGGAGCCACAGGGGGGACACAAAGTGAATAAAGTGTAATTAATAAAGAAAAAAAATTATTGTTCCATGAAATTGGACTGTGGCCATGACTGTAGTGCATTTTCTTAGGTGCTAACTAACACAGGGTGGCCCACCGGTTCTACTACGAGTTTTATCTTCTCTAGAAAAATGTGCATGGAGTGAAGATTGAACATGAGGCAAGGCACAAGCCACTAAATAGTGTTCTTCTATGGTTTCTGCTACATATCTGCCTACAAGTTCCCATTTGAGTTCCTCCTGCTCTGACTTCTCTCACTATGAATCGTGATGCAAAAGTGTAATACAAATAAAGACTTCTGTCCCCCAAGTTGCTTTTGGCCATGGTGTTTTTCAGAGCAGAAGAAAGCAAACTAGAACAAAGCTCCAATGTAATATAGCTAACTGGCCAAACACCAAAACCTCTCAAACTCTGAGTCAAATTAAACCTTGTCTCCTTTAGGCATTGTTATTTCAGGCATTCAGTTGTGGTGTCAGAGAGCTGACTGCTGTAAAGGCCCCTTCCAACTCGCTCTGCAGATTTCCCTTTGCTGTGCTTTGCCCCAGAAAACTGACCTTCCATCAAATGGCTTTGTATCACAATTCTTTCTCATTCTCTGGGCTCTTCCTCTTACTCAATATGAACTGGAGAGGAAGCATTAACCTTTTATTCCTCTCTTAAAGTTTTCCTTTAGCTTTTCCAGGCTTACATAGTTATTTTATTAAATCCTTTACTCAAATATATGTGTCTCATCCTGATGTTTGCAAAGTTCCCTCTTTCTTCTGTAAGAGTATAAACCCCCAAGTCCCACATTTTTTCCATCATGCTCTAAAGTCTGATCTTATAAAAAAATGTCCTCATTCTTTGAACTCTTTCTAGATTTCTTGTCTATTATGAAAAGCAACTTCTCCCTGGAGTCTTCAACAAGCCTTGTGAATCTTTCAGAAAGCAGTGGGAATCTATGAGACCTTTATTCTATCAGGAGTGACATTTATTGTCCCTCTAGTATTATCATTGCTTCTTTCATTTCCAAAGTTCGAGTTTCAAGTATAATCCCACACTAGTTATAATATCTACACGAGTGTGAATGTTTTAAAAGTCATCGTCAGGAATTTTTATTCCTCGGATTCCAATTTGGTTGAATAGCAAACACAACAAGGTAAAGTTACAGATCACAATTGTGAAACATCAACAATATCTGATCCTATACATTCCCTGAACAACCTGGCTGCTTTCTAAATTCATTGTCTGCATCACCACTCAGATTTTCTTCTCTGATCGTCAGTCTCAGGCATTCTGTTGTTTCCCTTAAAATGAAATACTTCAGGTCCAACTCCTCACCCTAGCACACAACTCTCACCTTTGCTCAGTTTTTCTAACTGTCTATCACTGTAGACCAGGGCTCGCAGTTTCGTTTGCATTACATTCTAAAGATCATTCCCTTTATTTTCATTTCAAATATGGGGAAAAGGTGATGTAGACTTTTTTTTAATTTTTTTTATTTTTATCAGTTACATTTTATTAATTCTGTATCCCAGCCGTGCCCCGAACCCTCATTCCCTCCCAGTCCCTCCCTCCCTCCCTCATCACCACTGTGCCCCTTTCCAAGTCCACTGATAGGAGGGGACCACCCCCCATTCATCTGATCCTGTTTTATCAGGTATCTTCATTGACTTCCAAGGATAGGAGCTCCACAATGACCAAATATATCTGGGCACAGGGTCTTTTCTGAAACTGACACTCAACCAAGGACCATGTATGGATATAACCTAGAACCTCCGCTCAGATGTAGCCTGTGGTAGCTCAGTAACCAATTGGTTTCCCAAAGTGAGGGGAACAGGGACTATTTCTAACAGGATGTAGACTTTTTAATGACAGAAGCTATAGCTGCTTTCCTAAAACTAAAACTAATACAGTAGTTGTGTCCCGAAGAGGTGTTTTCCAGGCTGGTATGAAGTCAGTGGTCAAATGACTGCTTAGGATGCAATACTGAAAGAAACAAAAGCTGTGTTCTTGAACATGGTATAACTTGACTCTCTTGTCATGTACTCCTAGTTATATAAGACCTATTAATAATCAATGTTTAGAATATACTTCTGTTTAGCCAATATACACAAGGAAAATTTTACTTAAGTGCATTATATGAATTACAGCTAATTGAACTAGGTATTAATAAGAGAATACTTTACAAGATTTCCTCAGAAATGTATCAGCGGCCACTCAACATTTAAAGCTATCACAATTAGTGTGGTTCTCAAGTCCTCCAAATGTCCTCTAAACCAATCAAGTTGGCAAAAAAAAAAAAAAAAAAAAAAAAAAAAAAGCTACACACCTCTTATCTACACTTTTGTTTTCTGTGGTTTCAGCTTCTCATGACAAATTACAATTAAGAAACATTAAATAAATAAAAAACTTATAGATGTAAGCTATACAGAAACTATACTTGGTACTCCGTGTTGAGCAGTTCGATGCAAACGCTCACGCTCACCATGCCATGCTGTCCTGCCTAGGGTGTCTATAAGGGCTTTGATCAGCCTGCAGGAGGTAACTGTTAGTTACTTGTTAGACAGCTTGCTTTTGTTTTTGTTTTTTTTTTTTTTTTTTTTTTACAGTCTTAGTATAGTTTTTTTAAAAATAAAATGTATTTGCGTGCCTGTCAGTGTGGGTTTGCATGCTTGCCACAGCATGTTTATGAAGGTCAAAAGACAATCTGCAGGTATAGATTTTTTTCTCCAATGTGGGATATAGGAGGTCATTACTGTTGGCAGCAAGTTCCTTTATCCTATGACCCATCTCATTGGCTCCCATCTTTTAATTATTTTAAAGAATAAGTCTTTTTTTCCAAGTTTGCCAAAAGGCAATTGCTCTATTTATTTAAGTGCACTTGCATGCATGTTTTTGAGTGTTTTCCAATGTGTGCAGGTACCCAAGGAGGCTAGAAGATGGAGACAGACTCCTGGGAGCTGGAGTTACTCACATTTGCAGCTACCTGATCAGAGTTCAGATCCTCTGAAAGAGCAAAAATAATGTTAGCTGCTCAGCCATCTCTCCTACTCTTAAAATACTTACATGTTATACAAGTTTTATAAAAATTTGATTGAGTTCAGGTGAATTATCTGACGAATAGCTTGATATGCTAGGGTTCTCTAGGCATGTGTGGGTTTTGATTTTGTTCATTGGAATTAAGGTAGTAAATGCTACTACCTTAAAATTATGTTCAATGTAATAATCAAAGATAATTTTTTAAGTCAGCAGTTTTCATCTCCTGAGCAATGCTATTACTGTTAGCTTTCAAAAACATAAGTAAACCATGAAACAGCATACTCTACCATTTTTTTTTTAAATCCTATCCCAAGAGACAGAATGAAACACTTACATTGCTTGATACATGAAAGCTGCAAAGCATGGAGAGGTCAGGCTTAAATGGATCCTGACAGTAAGTGCTGTCCCTGTCAATCAAGCCCAAGCATTCTGATGTATATGGACATTTTTGATATAATTAGGCTCCAAGTTTAGAATAGAAGAGAGGTTTAATCAGCCACATGACTCGCATTACATGTCAAACGATCAAAATTTGACACTCAGCACAGAAGATTGTCTTATTTAAAGATCAATGCCTATAAGGCACAGTGTATCATCAAAACCATAACGGAACGGAAATCATCTCTCCATCATCTCACATCTTCCTAGTCTCCTTTTGTCTCAAAATAAATATCTCTACATTTTAACATGTGTGACTCCTAGCTGTGAAAATTTCCCATGGGGATTAAGTAACAAATTACCACTAGTTTGGGTAAAGGTCTCCTAATTAGCTGATCAAGGCTATCAGGTCTGGGGAGGAAGTCAACAGCCATGATATTCCTAACACTTTGCATGGGGTTAGGGATACCACCAATACTCCTCCCCCATCCTTCTGCCTGCTAGTTCTGCTGATTAGTTCGAAGGCCTTTAAAACAGCTATTGTAAGGAAGCTTTTTGGGAGTTCCAGCCTTTCTTCCCTAAATGTTTGTTGTCAGCAAGCCAAAAGTACATTTAAAGTCTTCTGTAGCTTCATCTGAGTGGGAATCGTGGTTTATAATAAGTCTATTTGCATATAAATTACGCCTAGACTATAAGAAGTAGAGACTAAGAAATGCTATTATTTAGAAAGAAAATAGAGGGCAATCTCTCATATAAAGGTCTTTTTTTTTCTTTTTTGTAAGTTTGTGGGATTGGACTATTTGCATTTCTTATGGTAAACCCAGATGCCAGTTTGGGGAGTGGGGGCAACTTGGCAATTTGCAGTATTCCCAGTCAAGAGCTTCCATGACATTTAATTGAAGATCAGCACTCTGTGGGAGTGTATAAAAGTTATCAGTCTGGCATTATCACAAAGTAAAGTACTTTCTTTGTTCTGAAAAATAGAAGATATTCAAAATATTATGGTGTTAATCTTCTACGTGCACTGCCTTACATACAATTAAAACAACAAAAATGTTACCAAGAAATATCCCAGTTGCTTACAGCAAATATTCTTTTCACAGACTTTCTATGTATTAATGCATTGACTGCAACACACTAATTAAAGCACAGCAGCAGAATATTTTTCTGCCTATAATTTGGCTTTACATACTCAGCTGTAATATACTTGTAATGTCATATCTGAAATGAGCTTTCTTTTAAAGATTATTTTGATGAGAAATTAAAAAAAAAATCTCCATTCATGGAGAAGCTGAAAAATTGGACATATAAATATATATTATATGTATCACATATAATTGTATGTATGCAATTATAATATATAACTCTATATAATTATAATATGTAATTGTATGCATGTATGTATATGTTTAAGCAATTCCTAAGGCCGCAGTGAACTTGAGATGTCCTTCTGAGGATAAACCATGAGAAAACTACAACTTGTCAATGTATGACAACCATAGAAGAAAAAGACCAGTTGTAATTCATTTCTAGTGAGAAGAAAAAGAAAAGATGAAACAAAAAAGGAGAGAGAAAGGAAATACAGAGAAAGAGAAGGATGGAAGTAGGCCAAAAGAATGGAAGAAAAGTTAGGGCTGAGAGATGCATTGCCAATAACACCAGTATAACTTAAAAGCTTTATTTAACATGAAGTGATTTATGTTTGTTTGTTCTTTGAGCATTTCTATTTCCTCTTCTTCTCTTTAATTTCTCATCAATCTTTTCTTATTTATACTTCAATATGATGGCTGCTTTATTATAGTAATACTGTTAGTTCTCATATGATGTATGGTAAACAAAGGTCTGTGAGATATTAATGCATAAAAGATTTAAAATTTTAATATATGCTAAAAAAGTAAACAGCAGAAGGTAAAAATTTGCTTACAACTAAGCCTAGTTGGATCCAAGAGGAGTTTCTTTTTTCTAAATTGATTATCTAATTTATTCATTCACTTTACATCCTCATTGTAGCCTCCTCCTTCCTCCCGTTCTCACCCTCTTTCCTGCTTGCCCCTATCTTCCCACCTCTACTCCTCAGAAAATGGGACCACACTTCCACCAACTTGCCCCAGCACATCAAGTTGCATCAGGACTGAGAATATCCTTTTCCTGTGTGGCCCGATGAGGCAGCCCCTCCAGGGAGAAGTGATCAAAAAGCAGGCAAAAGAGTTCATGTCACAGGCAGCCTCAGTTCTTGATTGCTACTTCAGTCTCTGTAAGAACCCCTGGGCCCTGGTTAGGTGGCTCTGTTGGACTTCTTGTGGAACTCCTGTCTCCTCCCTGTCCTTTTATACCTCCCTTCCTTCTTCCACAAGATTCCATGTTTGACCTTGAGTCTCAGCATTTGTTTTGAACTGCTGCTAGATGGAGCCTCAGAGGACAGCTATGCCAAGCTGCTGTAGGCAAGCACAGCAGAGTATCTTAATACTGTCAGTGGCTGGCTCTTTCCCATGGAGTAGGTCTCAAGTCGGGCCAGGTGTTATTTGGACGTTCCCTCAATCTCTACTATTTTATCCCTGAACATCTTGTAGTCAAGGTACATTGTAGGTCAAGGTTTTTGTGGGTGGGTTGGTGTTCCCTTCCCTCCAGAAAGACACTATCTAACTAGACAGGAGGAGTTTCTTGATCTTCAATTAGTTCTTCAAAACTTGATAAATGTATCTATAGTTTATAAGATTCTGTTTGGAAATTTAGAAATATGAATTTTTTCAGATCAATACAAGAGATGATCACATATATAAAATGTTTAAATACACACACAGGCACACACACACATTATATCCCATATATTTGTGAGCTATGAAGGGGACATAGAAGAAGATGGAGTGAGAGTGAAGGGGGAAATTATAGATCATTTGAATTAGCCACCATCCAGACTGAAGTTCCTGGAAACACAATATAACACACTTTTTAAGCATTCCCATCTTACTATCTTCAAGTATGTTCCACTGCTGGTTTGCAGTACTCCATATGGTGCTTCCATTGCCCTATAACTTACCATTATCATACCTTGTTCTTCCTCTTAACTACTCTCTGGTTGTTTTGAACATGTTTTTTGGAAACCAAGTAAAACATAATTTTTTTTTGTGGGGGGCGGGGATCACTGAGATGATTCAGTGGGTAGAAGCATATGCCACCAACCCTGATTTTGTTCCCCGGAAGTCAAGTGTTGAAGAAGAAAACTTCCACAAGTTGTCCTCAGATCTCCGTGTACACAGTGTAGATCTACACTAACCCTCTAACATACAGACACTACCACACAGGCAAAATCATTAAGCACACGCAATAAAATATGCGATATTTCTATTAAGTTGTTACTAATGTGTGTATGCACGTAGTTTATTAATAGAAAATGTGTACTGCTTAGGTATTTTTTATTTAAATTAAACTTTATTTATTTTAATTCAAATTATTAAGAGTAAAACAAAGTACATTTTTCTTAAGTGTTTGTTTAACCATGAGTTTTACTCTTTTATTTACCAAACATGCTTAATTTATAATCACTTTAAGTGTTTTTGATTAATATCTGCTGTAATACACAAACTTAGATAAATTCACTAAAGTTATAAACTGCATTTGCATATTTAATGCATTTGGTTTTCTTATTAAGTACTCCAATAAATCTTCTCAAGCACTTAAATAATACTTGTGAATCTGATAAATTAAACTTATAAATATTTTTCTCTTAAGTTCAGCTGAGTGTTTTCCTAATGTTTATGACCTGAGTAATATTTCAATACTGATCATACATAATATATCAAAATAAAATAGTAAGGCAAAGGTGACTTCTTACTTATGCCAAATTTTCTTAAGCGTTATCATTGCTAATAGTACGAAAAATGAATAAAATACTTCTTTTTTTAAAAAAACTAAAGGATTTATTTAACTGTAAGTAAATCAGAGACTCTAAAAATATTTTCCCTCAGGAGACATTATAATTTGCAATTATATTCATACAATTTATATTCTTTTATAGCTTTCAAGACATGTAACAGGGATGCATATTTAATGTTTATCCTACTAGTTAAAGTCAAGGTTTCACAAAATAATTCTTAATGTAAGAGTGAATTTAATATATTTTTAATATCATTATTCCTATACAAACCTCACATTTTCTGTGGTTAATACACAATATGTTGTCAAGGAATATTTTTGTGGTCCTGTCACATGCAGAATAGCATACTTTTCTTATATTTGTTTGTATCTTAATCTCTAGAATTTATTAATATACTAGATGTCAAAACATGAATGAATAAATAGGAAATGCAAATGTAATTAGTGCTTTGAGTTGTAGAGTATGATATCCTGTTTTCTGTTGTTGGATCATAATGCAAGAAAAATAAGTAATTTATAAAGGCAGGGGATTTGTTTTGTTTCATAGTTCTGGTAGTCCCAAGGCATATGTGTGATGGATAGTTTTATGTCAACATGATACAAGATAAAATCATATGAGAGGTGGGAACCTCAATGGAGAAAATGCCTCCATAAGATGGGAATGTGGGAAGGTCTATAGGTGAATTCCTTAACTGGTGATCAGTGGCTAGGGCTCTGTCCATTGTGGTCCTGGATTCTTTCCTTATCTTTCTTTCTCTCTTTTTACTTTTGTTTTGTTTTTCGAGACAGGGTTTCTCTGTGTAGCCTTGGCTATCCCGGACTGTCTTTATAGACCAGGCTTGCCTTGAATTCACAGAGATCCGCCTGCCTCTGCCTCCCGAAGTGCTAGGGTTATAGACATGTGCCACGGTGCAGGCTGAACAACTCAGTAAGCAGCACTAGACCAGGTCCTCTACATCAGCTCTTGTCTCGAGATCCTGGCCTTGTCTGAGTTCCTGTCCTGACTTTCTTCAGCGAGGAACATCGATGTGGCTTTGGTCATGGTGTATCATCATAGCAAATTTTTGATGATTTATTATATGAGAGATAAAAAATAATACCAGTTCCAGGTATATTCTGAAAACAATGTTTCAGCTGATTTATGTAGTATTCAGTTGCAGGTTTTTTTTCCCATGTAATTCTGTCTTGAACAGGTCTGCAACAAATAATTTCATACCTATAAAATATACCTCTGCATACAGTCACAGAAATACATACATGTGCGTGTTTCAAATTACAATCTACACAAAACTGAAACTTCCTCTTTTCTTAATTTTTTTAAACAAGACTGGACTAACACATTTGTCATTATAATGTATAATAATGACTTCCTTAGGTATTCTATTGCTGGGATAAAACACCATGACCAAATGATACACGGGAAAGAAACGATTTATTTCAAACCTATCATCCCATACAACAACATTCCTTTTTGGAGGTCAGAGAGGAACTCAAGGCAGGAACCTGGAGGCAAGAACTAAAGCAGAAGTCATGAAGGAGTCCTCCTTACCCGCTAGATTTCCATGGCTCATTCAGCCCATTTTCTTATGCAATCCTGAACCTTTGGTGCAGGGGCCGAACCATCCACAACTGGCTTGGCCCTCCCCATCAATCAGATTTGCTCATAAGCCAATCTGTTGGGGGCATTTTCTCTACCAAAATGACTCTAGCCTGAGTGAAGTTGATATAGAAACTCATCAGAGCAAATGGTTTATTCTAACATTCTTGTAATTACGCATTCTTTAAAACAGCAGCTGATTTGATTATGACTATCTCTATGAGTTTTATTGTCACAACATCTAAAACTGTAGAAACAACTAAGAAGCCTTCCCTGATTAGCAATGCCAAAAAATGTATCTTATGCTGGCTCCTGGTGTAATACCCAATTAGTCACTGTTTAGTCAAAACAAACAAAGAAACAAACAATGAACCAAAGCAATTTAAAGATTGTAAAAGTTTATTTTATTCATAGTTTGAGAAGATAATGTCCATCATGGTGTAAAAGGCATGGCTGCAGGAACAGAATGGGTGGCAGATCACATTGTTCCCATAGGGAAGCAGAGAGTGAAGAGAAGTGTGCCAGAGAGGAACACCTCAAGACTTGCTCTCCGTGACTCACCTTGTCCAAAGAGGTTTCAGGTCTGAAGTTGCCAAACTGTACCACAAGCTGAGGCTTATGTGTTCAAAGGGGTACGAGCTTCCGGTGGATATTTTACATTCAAACCATAACAGTGCCTTGTGCTATTATTTTACTATTTAATTTCATCAAAATGTGCTCTGCTGTAGTCATGATCCCATAACAAAATTGTTAAGACTGGATAATGATATTTTATGAGGAAGAGAAATAGAATTCTGACATTTATAGAGGCTGGAGATCAGATATCAAATACAAATGGGTTTCATGTATGGCAAGGGCCTAGACTTTACTCGCAGGATGATATTTATTCATGTCCTCCAGAAAAGATGAATCTTTTTTCCTCACCTGTTGTAAAGAATGCAAATGTAAAAGTTCATCTAGTTCTTTCTAACTCTTGTATAGAGTTCTGATCTTATCCTTAGGACCCACCTCTTGACATAGTTGCCTTCAAAGAGTTTGACAGGATACATAATCATTCAAGGTTAAACCATTTATAGGTAACTCTACCTCACCCTAAAAATACGGAAAATATATCAGACAAAGTGAGGGAAATTTACATATGAAGTACTCAGTATGTGAAAATATATTGATGAAAATGATAAACTATAGATACAACTTGAACTGTAGGAAAATATGGGGGAAACAGATTATTAAAAGATTGTCCAAACCAAAGTTCTTGTGTTAGTGATGCTCAGCCATTTGTCCTTGCAATGATTTTAATGAGACAGTATGTGTGTATAATAAAGATTATCTCTTTTTGTTGTTTTATGGCAATAAAGATTTTGAGGGGCATGAGAGATCACGGAAGGAGGGTGAGATTGGGAGGGATTGAGGGAAGGAGCTACACCTGAGATACAAAGCAAATAAAATGTAATTAATGTAAAAAACAAAAATTTAATTTAAAAATATTTTTAATAGAATGAGTTTATTTAGTTTCATTGACTTTGCAAAGTGACAATTGAACTTCTACAATTTTAAAGAATGTTGACAGAGAGGATTTCTGCATTAGAAACAAAGTTTTATTTTCTGTGTGTAGCAGTGGTGGAACTACAATTTCTACAGTGCGATACAGTGTCAGTTCCAAGACACTTGCACCTGAAGGAAAGTGCAGGACAGTGAAGACACCCCTGTTTGGAGACCATGACTGTTAGAGTGGTATGAGTCTTAGAGGTAGGCCTTCTTTTCCTATACCCTACCATGAAAAGATTTGGGGTCTCAAAGTAGTAGAAATAAATCTTATATGGTTGTTGATGCCAGAAGTCCAGAATCAAAGTGCTATCAGAACAATGCTTCCATCATGAATCACAGAGCCCACTGAATTTTCCATCCATTGCCTTTTCTGGCACAAGATTTCCTTGGCTTGTAGCTGAGTCAATCCAATATCTGTCTCCATGATTACATTATTTCCTCTTTTCAGTCTCTCAAGTCGTCACCTGCTTCTTCCTTTGAAGGACAGTCATTAGAGTTAGCTGAACAAAGAAGAATAATTTTATTTCAAGATCCCTAAGTAAATCATATCTACAATGGCCCTTTTCTAAATAATATGTAATAGATACTACAACCCCTAAGAAAATGAATATTTAGGGGCTAACCTTTTGTTCAAGATGACCATGTAACCAAGTGCGGCTCTGCTGCTTTCACTCAAAGGGCACATAATTTACTGTGATTGTGTTTAAACATCTTATTCTCGCCTCTTCTCTCTCCCCATGTTTCTGGGAAAGGGGAGGTGAGCTAATCCTGGGCTCTCACAAATGTGGTTCTCAAATGTACAGTCCTGTGATATCCTTGGATGCTAAATAATAAGAATTGTTAGAGATCTGCAATGAGAAATACTTTACTCAGGCATGTAGATTGGTAGCAAACTACAAGATGGCCTCCAGCATTCTAATACAGTTAGAATGATTATATTTAATGCCTGCTGTTTGAAATTGAAAAAAAAAAAAAGCAGGATTCTACCATTCTTGTTTGTCTAGCTGCTAACTATGTATTTATTTGTTCTTGGGATTACAGAGCAGTGAGCATAGCAATGCAGATGAACAGCTATCTAGGGAATTTGACAGTTTGCATGAGACATGCAGGAAACTGAGTTAGTATCTGCTGTTCCCAATAGCTACCTGGACCAGCTCAGACAGAATTTCTATGAAGTCACAAGAAGAATTGACATGAGCAGCACCTAGTTAAATTTAATCCTCTGGAGATAGTTTAGGGTAGCCAAGCTCACTGTTTTCTTCTTTACAAATTTCCAGGAATGATTCTGGAATCAATTAACAAATAATGCTTTTCAGTCCTCCATAATTTTATATTTAAGATGTTTGTTATCTTAGTGCTATAAAACTATCTCTCTCTAACAATCTTACTTCATCTTTCATCGCCCATAAATTGCCCTGTATTTCTAACAGTCTTCCACTTGCGCCCATTTTGCTCAGTAGCATCAGTTGCTGGAGGGGTACAGAACTTTTCATTACATTGATATGATCCCATTACCTTCATCACCTTAATTAGTTAAAACAAATATACAGGTTGAATATCAAACATCTAACAAACTGGAGGTGTCAATATGTACTTACCTTGTAACAATAAAAGTTTGGTAGTTCATCACATTGTTCATTGCTTGAAAAGTCTGAAGTAACAGTGCAGGTAATTCATTGTTTGCATCGATGTTTTCAACATCACATTGGTATTTTTATTTTATTTGTAGCTCTCATTCAGTAACATCCCTGAAATGCATCTGAGTGTGCTGAGAAATGCCCATATTCCCATTCTGCAGTAGAGCCTGAGCTAATGAGTCTGTGACATGCTTCCTGGGACTTCCCTTCTGTCAGTACCTGCAACAATCTTTTGGAGACAAGATCCTGCACCAAACTCTAATTTCTAGGGGTATAATTTAGCTATCATCATACTTGTACATATGTTTCATTAAATTTCTATTATTAGAAAAGCTAATTATTATAATTGCTTTACTTATTCAATATCATACAATTTTCACATCTTTCAAGATCAGAAGTGAAGTAGCCACAAGTAATGTGAATGCTCACTTTGTAATTATCACGGTTTGCAGTTGACCACGTATCTGGTCTTCAAAACTTAGTCATTAGGTATAATTTGATGATCTCAACTAATAAACTAATAAAACTAAAGTTATAACTTTATAGCTTTTCTTCTGGCCTGTTGGACACCCAATTACTCACTAGTTTACACTTTAAAATCTAGCTCACTTTTATATGTGAAATACCCTAGAGGCATTCAAGAAGTTGTAGACCTCTTTGTAATTAGAAAAATTACCATGATAAGTCTTGAGTTATGGACTAGACAATAAGACATATTGTGGTTGGCCATGGTGGCAGGCACCATTAATCCTAGCATTCTGAGAGGAATAGGCAGGTGGATCTCTGTGAGCTTCTGCCAGCCTGGTCTAGAAAGCTAGTTCAGCACAACTGGGACTACACAGAGAAACCCTGTCTTTGAAAAAAAATAAAACAATAACAAAAATAACAACAAGATATATTGTGACTAAAGGTTAATAACCGCATTATGGGCACTCAACGCCTCCCAAAACCTGCAATAATTGTTACTCAAAGGTATAATGCAATTCTGCTTGAGATATCCAACTGTGCTCCAAGACTGCTTATGTCTCTCTAACAATAAGTACTGAACTCTTCTGTTGCCCTAGAGACAAAGTCACTTGATCATGGATGTTAATTTTACAAGTATAAAACTATGTGTACTTTTCCAAGAATGTTTTCATTTTGAATAAAATTCTGGTTTATCTTGCCTGACTGAATAAGAATATTAATAAGGGGAATGAATGCCCAAACTATGAGAATGGTTTCTGCATGGAGTCTCTCCAGTTCAGGTGAACATCCAATTTATAATGTTTCTGACGAAGGTCCTTTTTCTGTTTCTAGACTCCCTCTTGAAAGGGCACCCCTGAATAAACTTTGTGTTCATCATACAACATGTATGACTGACTTTGATTTCAATTAAAGTGGAAAAGCTGGTTCAAGGAATAAGTTAACAGATCACTGAGTTTGAAAATATAACACATTATAAGTGAAATCGTGATGAAATCTAAAATGCACAGTCTTACAAATAGCATTAGATAATGTGTTTGTATTTATTTTGAATAGTGTAGAGTTGAAGTCATATGCCATTTAATCTATACCACAGCTAGAGTCCTAGACTATTACAAGACATTAGACTTAGCACTTAATGCTAATCATAGTTGAAAATACTTGGAGAATCATTCGTTCTAAAAATCTGTTTGACACTGCTTAGTAGAGCTATCTAATAAAGTATCACAATCAAATCAAAATATATAAAATAATTAATGGTGTATTGGTTTTCAATGGGAATATGGGTACTGTTGTCATTTCTAAATCCTCTAAATCCAGTAGCACCTGAAGTTGTCCAGTAGAAACCAGGTGTTCAGAGTCCTTAATTTGTAGTTAATAAGAGGCATGCCTGTGGTATTTAAACAGGTGCTCAACATTTTGAGAAGATCTCCAAAGACAGATCAGTGTGGCATAAGTGAATGCAGTCAAGTTAGTCAAATAATTTCATTCATTTCAGCTATGAAACTGGCATGCTCACTTTTTGCTACCATTTTTCTCTTATCTTGAAGAGTTTTGTAACACACCGTCCTGTTTTTGGCATGTGTTAAAGTGCTGGTGACCTTATGATTATGCCAGCATTGCTCTTGGCTTTTTAAATTCTGGTGCACTCCAAGTTTATAAACTGAAAAAGACAAACAACAAAAATGACATTTCACCAATCTGACCCATGTCTTCCCAAGAGTCCAGAAGCATCAACTCTGAGTTTATTAGATGAAACAATTCCCTGAACTCCATTTCTCTGGAGTAATAAACTGATATTTTTTTAAAAGGACTGAAATAAGATGATATTCTTTAACTGAAAAGAAAAAACAAATTTTGCTGGATGTGTTAATTGTTACTCCCAGGACCTACACACAAAGACATGTGTGCACACACTAAAAACCATACAAAGAAAAAAAATAGTCTTATGTGTTTTAGCATAAAGGAAAAATAATTCCTATCTATGATTAATTGCTTTTCCTCAGAATATGTGATATTGCCTGTCTCGATTAAATAATAAATGGTGTCCCATCTAACTAATTCAATAATTCTGGGAAAAATAAACTTGGAATTGCATTATTTTCCAAAAATTGGAAGCACATGTATAAATATCAGAGAATGGCACTTGGTCAAGTAAAAATATTCTCTGAAAGAGATGTACATGAGTTAGAAAAAAACAATGTAGTGAGGGGAACAAGGACTATTTCTAACAGGAACTCAATGAAGATACCTGATAAAACAGGATCAGATGAATGGGGGGAGGTCCCCCCTATCAGTGGGCTTTGGAAAGGGGCACAGTGGGGATGGGGGAGGGAGGGAGGGAGGGACTGGGAGGGAATGAGGGTTCGGGGCACGGCTGGGATACAGAATTAATAAAATGTAACTGATAAAAATAAAAATTAAAATAAAAAAACAATGTGTTAATAACTACATGATGACAGAGTTTTGACACTCTTTTTTTCAATAAAGGACTTGTTTACCAAAAGTAAAATTTCTATTAAAATTCTATTGACTTTTTTCAAATGCAATACATTTTAAGGTTGACACTTAAATGCAGACACAATTATTATAATTTTCTCATTCAAAATGTAGTTTCTTCATAGAAATAGAACACTGTGGTATTGGGCTAGCGAAATCTTTGGTGAATGAATGAATTTACTAAAAATCATCTGAATGATAGAATAAGTGAAAAGATATGCATAATTTTACGTGTCAGCTTTATTCAGTCATGCCCACCATGAAATTTAGTCAAATAACATTTCTGTATGCTTTTGAAGGTGACTTTTGATGAGATTATCCTTTGAATTGGTAAAATGAAGAGTGTATTGCCCTCTAAAAATCTGACTGACACCTCTCCACTAAGACCTCAATAAAACAAAATCCCTGTAGTAAATAAAAGGGAAGTCCTCCTACATGATTTGGTAGCAAAATACCACTCTTGGCCATCCAGAACATGAACCAAAACATTAGCCTTTCTTATGTCATTGATGTGGTGTCTCTTGCGATGTAACCTGTGTTATCAGACCTCCTACTTCTTAGCTCTTCAGACTCACACCGGAGACTCCCCAACCTATGTCTCTGCATCGGCAGCTCACTGTTCACAAATACGTGCCCATCTTTATTTCCTACTAAGTGCTTGAGCTATGAAGATATTAACTTCATCTATTCTCTTATAAAATGTATGTTCTGTTATTTGTCTGAACAACACTCTACAATGAAACATAACACTATAAGAATTAAATTTTTCAGTCGTTTAATTGATTTATGTCATATCTATATTCCTAGCAGAAACTATCACAGGTTGTTGACTTCACCTGAAACATTAAGACTCTATCTCTGGCATCCTAATATGGATAAATTCTGACATATACAGGACATTGTTTTCCAGATAGTCTCTGCTCAGTGACCTGTGTCCAAGATTGACATTTGAGGAGGAATTTAATTCTTGAATACATAATGTTCCTTATGAAGTTCATTATTCTGTTTAAAACAATCATTTCTGTTTGTTTACTCATTAGACTTTGCAGTGACCAGTAAAAATGAGATACGCACGTAAAGATTAAAAAGAATAAAATATTTAACTTGTGGTAAATAACATTTACTTGTACATATGTACAATTTTTGTATATATATATATGTATATATCCATTCACAAATTAAATAAAATACTAATGCTATTTCAAACAGAATATGTATTCATCTAGCAAATATTCATAAAATGTCCATATTTGTCAATTATTCTGTGTTATTATTATTCTGGTATAAGTATTATTCTGGAGTCCAGAAATGTAACAGAAAGAAACACCTGCCTCATAGTGCTTACATTCTCAAAGAGAGACAGAAAGCTGTTTAGTAAAGAATGTACTATGGTTTAGAAATCAAAACGAC
>REGO01000460.1:1431194-1448520 GCA_010120015.1 Rhombomys opimus | reverse complement strand
CCGATACCTTTTTCTCAGAGGCGGGACCTGGGGCATCAACCCGCATGCAATCAGACATGCTCTTCTCTGGGTCGAGAGCGGCTGACCCTGAGTGCAGTGCTTAGCCTCGCATCACTTATAGAGAATCGTGCCCTCAATCCAGACCATTCAACTTTGTGTCCTTCCACTGAAAATCCGTCGGATCCAATCTGCACTGTCTATGAACTCCTGGATGTAGAGCCATGCACTGTAGGTTGGTGGCCTCCCAGTGGCCACATCCTTTACAAAGGATGCCTCTTCTCTCCTGGCAGCTCTCAGTTCATTAGATCCTCCTGCCGTGGTGGGATTTCCTGTCCACTTCACTTCCTTCTACAAGCTGGGTGTTTATCTCCCTTGAGCTTCTGTATTTAGCTCTCCCATGAACGCTGTCACACCTAGTGTGAGTCCTCATGTGCAACTGCTCTGTTGTGTGCGGGGAATTCTCATTTCTCGTGGCCATCCACCACCTTGGCTCTTCCCCATTGTCCACAGTGATTCCTGAGATGTGAGAGAAGGAGCTGGATATACATATCTCATTTAGGGCTTAGCATTCCCCAGTCTCTTCTCTGCACCTTGACAGAGGGTGTCTATGTTAAACACCATCTGCTGCAAAAAGAAGCCTCTCTGATATGAGCTGATAGATGCACTAAGTGCGTGGTAACTCATAAGTCATAAGAATTGGTTTAATAGCATGTCCACTTAGGTGAGTAATAGCAGTAGGTTTTCTCCTAGGCTTATGTTTTCATTGTCTAAGTCTCATGCATGTTGTCATGGCTGCAATGAGTTCACATGTGCAACTGCTCCTGATGACAGTGTCAGGTATAGGTTTCAACTTCTGGAAATGATCTTAAGTGCAATCGGCAAATAGACAGTAAGTCTGTCAACGTTTTTGCTATTAATCCACAAGGCGGTATTTTTTGCCAGGTCAGTCACTGTAGCACATGGCGTTCATGGGTGGATAAGATTAGTGATTGTTCTTGTTGTCGTAGTTTCCTCAGTAGTGTGCATAGCACCTTCCAACACTATGAAACCTAACAGTAGGGATGCCACCTGGATTTCCTTCATATTCTGTGGCTGAAGCGTTTGGTGTTATCTGCAATAGGGACTTACTGTCAAGTTCTAGAGGTTAATGGAGGGCAGCGACAACAGACAGCAATGTTTTGAGGTCTGTGTGACCTCACTGGACAACAGCTTCAGAAAAGTAACTCATTTCTGTCATTGACCTTTTTTTTGTAACTCTGAGAAGTTCCTGAAGGTGCTGAACTACAGGAGCAATTGACGTTTTCTTGCAATGGATGGACTCAGGTAGACATCCTTCTGCCTCTGACTGCTGATCGTGCTGACATTCCCTCAGCAATCCAAGCTAACGTAACCTTAGTTCTTTCCAGGAACAGTGAAAGGTGGAGTACTAAAACAAAACAAAAATAATAATAAATTAAAAAAAAAACAAATCAAAGATATTTATCTCACAGCTAACCTTTGATAAATCTTTACATAGTCTAATCTACAAAACTTTTAGAGTTATGTGACTTCTCCAAGGAAAATATTTTTTATTTGATGATTTTTATTATTATTATTATTATTATTATTATTATTATTATTATTATTTACACCTTATTCACTTTGTATCACCCCAAAAGCCCCTCCCTCCTCCCCTCCCGATCCCACCCTCTCTCCCCCTTCTTCATGCATGCCCCTCCCCAAGTCCACTGATAGGGGAGGTCCTCCTTTCCTTCCTTCTGATCTTAGTCTATCAGATCTCAGGAGTGGCTGCATTGTCGTCTTCTGTGGTCTGGTAAGGCTGCTTCCCCCTCAGGGGGAGGTGATCAAAGAGCAGGCCAATCAGATTGTGTCAGAGGCAGTCCCTCTTCCCATTACTATGTAACCCACTTGGACACTGAACTGCCATCTGCGCAGGCGTTCTAGTTTATCTCCATGAATAGTCCTTCTTTGGAGTATGGGTCTTTGGGAAGAAGCCTGTGTTCAAATCTTCTAGTTCTGTTGCTCTCCTTGTGGCTCTGCCCTGCAGACTATCAAAGCAGACGCTGAGACTTTATGGCCAACTGTTGGGCAGAGTGCATGGAATCTTATGTAAGAAGTGGGAAATAGTAGGTTATGGAGAGGACAAGGAAAATATTTTACAAATGCTCATCACCCCCGATATTGGTCGGATGGAAGTGATTCCGCCCATGTCTAGGTGGTGGATAGACACTTACTGAAGTCACATGCAGTAGTATGAGCCACTCCTAAGAAGTTCCATTATGAAAAAAAAATCCTCAGAACGGGCAAGAGATCACAAAATATATTATTTTCCCATTATCATACAGCTCACAGTCTAATATGTGTTGGCTAATAGATTTCACTATAAACCCATCTCTCTGATTTTCTGTTTGAGTTTTCCAAGTCCTTCTTGATCTTCTGACATCCTTTGCAACATTCACCAAATGAGGAGCTTCACCTTGCTAGTCAGAGTACAGTCACAGATGCATGTGGAGCCGATATATTTGAGGTGATAATTTATTATAGAAAATAGCAAACACTGTAAGAAATAATGTGAGCTATATTTTCATGCAATTTATTTCACATTTCATTGAATTCAGGTTTGTCAATATATTCTTCATAATAAAATTAAATAATAGAAATACGAATAGAATAATGTTAATCTTTCCAGACTATTTCATGCTTATATATATGTTCAAATAGATATATGTGATTCTTTAGTTAATACATTATTGTTATACAAATTTATTTACATAATATCAACTAATACATACTTATATATTGAGTCTATAGAATATATATTATATATTATACAATATATAAAGTATTTATATATAATTTTTGCAAGTGAAATTGAAGCAAAAGATGACATTTTCTGTATGCTTTTCTTTTTTAAAAACTCCATTTCATATCCTGGTAATAGTCTCCTCCCTCTCTCCTTTCCTCCTGGTTCCATGCTCTCTCCCTGTTTTCCTTATGCTCCCTCCCCCACTCCTCAGGGAAGGGGAGTCTGCATCTACACCCCGATGCCAGCATATCGAGTCACATCAGGACTGAGCACATTCTCCTGGGGCCTGGCAAGGCTGTACTCTCTAGAGGGAGATGATCAAGGAGCTGGTCACTGAGTCCACGACAGAGTCAGTCCCTGTTCCCCTTACTAGGGAACCCATATGAGGACAGAGCTGCCCATCGATTACATCTGTGTATGGGTCCTAGATCCAGTCTATGCATGGTCCTTGGTTGGTGTGTTAGTCTCCACAAGCCCCAACGAACCCTGGTTAGTTGGCTCTCTTGGTCTTCTTGTCGAGATCCTGTCCCCTCTGGGTCCTTCTATCCTTCCCCCACTTTTTCACATCTTTCACACGGATCCTTGTGCTCCACCAGATGTTTCGTTGTGGGTCGCTGCATATGTTTTCATCAGGTGCTGGGTTGAGCCACTCAAGGGGCAGCTGTGCTTGGCTCCTGTCCACAAGCATAGCAGAGTGTTCTTAATCAAGTCAGTGATTGGCTGTCTCCCATGGGGTAATTCTCGGGTTGGGCCATCATTGGTTGGGCATTCCATCACTCTCTATCCTGTCTTTATCCTTGCATCTTGTAGGCAGTATAAATTGTGGGTCGAAGTTGTGGGTGGATAATAATTTTCCTTCCCTCCACTAGGAGTCATGTCTAGTTAGAGGTCAGTCTCCATGACCCCTGCTACTAGGAGTCTCAGCTAGAGTCACCCTCATATCCTCCTAGAAGCATACCCTATCCTTCCGTAGGACTCGGCTTGTCACAGAGAAGTCCCCACTCAAGGTTACTCTTGTTTCCAGATTCTGGTTATTAAGAATAACTATGAACATTGTTGATCAAGTGTCCATGTTGTATGGTAGAGCATCTTTTGGGTATATATCCAGAAGTGGTAAAGCTGAGTCTTGAGGTAGAGCTATTCCCAATTTTCTGAGATGGCGCCATATTGTTTTCCAAAGTAGTTGTATTAGTATGCACTCTCATCTGCAATGGAGGAGGGTTCCCCTTTCTCCATATCCTCACAGCATGTGTTGTCACCTGAGTTTTTGATCTTAGCCATTCTGACTGGTGTAAGATGGAATATTAGATTGAATTTTGAATAGCATTTCCCTCATGACTAAGGACATTGAACATTTCCTTAAGTGCTTGAAGGTTCTTCCCCACTTTGTCTTCTAATAAAGCACCACTAGAACCAGGAACCACTAGTTCCTGGTTTTATGTTGAGGTCTTTTATCCACTTGGATCTGAGTTTTGTGCAAGGTAGTAGATATGGATCTATCTTAATTTTTGTATGATTAATTTTATTTTTTTCTTTATTAATTACACTTTATTCACTTTGTATCCCCCCTGTGGTTCTCTCCCTCCTCCTGTCCCAATCCCTCCCCTCCTCCACCCTCTGGATGCATGCCCCTCCCCAAGTCCACTGATAGGGAGGACTTCTTTTCTTTCCTTCTGATCCTAGTCAATTAGGTCTCATCAGGAATGGCTGCATTGTCTTCCCCTGTGGCCTGGTAATGCTGCTTCCCCCTCAGGGGGGGGAGGTAATTAAAGAGCAGACCAATCAGTTCATGTCAGAGATAGTCCCTGTTCCTATTACAATGGAACCCACTTGGATACTGAACTGCTGTGAGCTACATCTGTGCAGGGGTCTTAGGTTATCTCCATGCATAGTCCTTGGTTGGAATATCAGTCTCAGGAAAGACCCCTATGCTCAGATTTTTGGTTCTGTTGCTTTCCTTGTGGAGTTCCTGTCCTCTCCAGATCTTACTGTTTCCCACTTCTTTCCTAAGATTCCCTGCACTCTGTCCAAAGGTTGCCCATAAGTCTCAGCATCTATATTACTGTAGACATCCAGTTTGACCAGCATCATTTGGTGAAGATCGTGTCTTTTCCCATTGTCTGGTTTTGACTTAAAAATCAGGTATCTGTACGTATGTGGGTTTTATTTCTGGGTCTTCAATTTTATTCCATTGATCAACTAATCTGTTTCTATTCCAGTGCCATGCAGATTTTATTACCATTGCTCTGTAGTACAGCTTGAAATCAGAGATGGAGGTAACCCCAGAAGATCTTTTATTGTACAGGATTGTTTTAGCTACTGTTTCATTTTATTTTGTTTTATTTTATTTTATTTTATTTTATTTCATTGTCCTTTCCATATGATGTTGAGAAAAGTTCTTTTAATATCCTCCTTTTGGGGGCTGCAGCCTTGCTAGGCCACAGAGGAAGATGATGCAGGCAGCCTTGAAATGACCTGATAAGCTAGGGTCAGATAGAAGGGGAGGAGGTCCTCCACTATCAGGGAACTAGGGAAAGGGCATAGGGGAGAAGAGGGAGAATGGGTGGGACTGGGAGGAGATGAGGGAGGGGGCTACCATGGGCATACAAAGTGAATAAATTGTAATAAATAAATATATTATAAAATTAAATGTAAAAAAGGGAACAGTTCTTTTAAGGTCTATAAAGAATTGTGTTGGTATTTTAATAGGAATTTCATTGAATTTGTAGATTACTTTTGGTAACATAGTCATTTATACTATATTAATCCTACCAATCCGTGAGCATGTAAGATCTTTGCATCTTCTGATATCTTCTTCAATTTCTTTCTTCAGAGACTTGTAGCTCTTCTCACATGTCTTTGACTTGCTTGGTAAGAATTACATCAAGATACCTTAATTTAATTGTGGCTATTGTGAAGGGTATTTTCCCCCTAATTTTCTGAGCCCATTTGTCTTTTGTATTTATGAGGGCTACTGACTTTTTTGAGTTAACTTTGTATCCAGTCACTTTGCTGAAGTTGTTTATCAGTTGTAGGAGCTCTCTGGTAGAGTTTTGGGGGTTGCTTATGTATACTTTCATATTATCTGCAAATAGAGATACTTTGACTTCTTTCTTTCCAGTTTCTATCCTCTTGATCTCCTTTACTTACCTTACTTCTCTGGCTAGAATCTCAAGTATTGATGAGATACAGGGAGAGTAGGCAGTCTCATCTTGTCCATGGTTTCAGTGCAATTAATTTAAGTTTCTCTCCATTTAATTTGATGCTGGCAGTATGCTTGCTGTATATAGCCCTTATTGTGTTTAGGTATGTGCTTGTATCCCTGATCTTTCTAAGACATTTATTATAAAGGGTTGTTGGATATTGTTGAATGCTTTTTGTGGCATATAATAATATGATCATGTGGGGGTTTTTTTCACTTTGTTTATATGGTGGATTATATTGATGGATTTTCATATATTGAACCACCCCTGCACGCCTGTGATACCTACTTGATCATGATGGATGATGTATTTGATGTGTTCTTGGCTTAGGTTTGTGAGTAGTTTATTGAAAATTTTTTTCATCGATATTCATAAAGGAAATTGGTCTGAAATTCTCATTCTTTGTTGTGTCTTTGTTGGTTTAGGTATCAGGGTGGCTTTATAGAATGAGTTTGGCAATATTCCTTCTGTTCCTATTTTTTGGAAAAGTTTGAGGAATGTTGGTATTAGCTCTCTGAACGTTCGGCAGAATTCTGTGATGAAACCATCTGGCCTGGGCTTCCTTTTGGATGGGAGATTTTAATGACTGTTTCTATTTCCTTAGGGGTTATAGGACTATTTAACCTGTGTACCTGATCTTGATTTAAATTTGCTAAGTGAAATCGATCAAGCAAATTGTCCATTTTATTTCAATTATCCAATTTTGTGGAGTACAAGCTTTTGAAGTAAGACCTAATGATTCTTGGATTTCATCAGTGCCTGTTGCTATGTCCTCCTTTTCATTTCTGATTTTCTTGATTTGGATATTGACTCTCTGCCTTACAGTTAGTTTGGGTAAGTTTTTGCCCATCTTGTTGATTTTCTCAAAAAATTAGCTCTTTGTTTTGTTGGTTCTTTATATTGTTGTCTTTGTTTCTAATGTATTGATTTCAGCCCTGAGTTTATTTCCTGCCATCTACTCCTCTTAGCTTTATTTGCTTCCTTTTTTACTAGAGCATTCAACTGAGATTAAGTTGTTAGTATGAAGCACTTAATGCTATGGACTTTCCTCTTATCACTGCTTTCATTGTGTCCTATAAGTTTTGATATGTTGTGTGTGGGTTTTTTTATTTGTTTGTTTCTATGTTTCTTTTTTTAACTTTTATTAATTACACTTTATTCACTTTGTATCCCCCCATAAACCGTTTGCTCCTCCCCACCTAATCCCACCTTCCCTCACACTTCTTCACCTATGCCCCTCCCCAAGTCCACTGATAGGGGAGGTCCTCCTCTACTTCCTCTGATCCTAGTCTATCAGATCTCATCAGGAGTGGCTGCATTGTCATCTTCTGTGGCCTGGTAAGGCTGCTCCCGCCTCAGGGGGAGGTGATCAAAGAGCAGGCCAATCAGTTTATGTCAGAGGCAGTCCCTCTTCCCATTACTATGTAACCCACTTGGACACTAAACTGCCATGGGCTACATCTGTGCAGGGGTTCTAGGTTATCTCCATGCATGGTACTTTGTTGGAGTATGAGTCTCTGGAAAGACCACTGTGTTCAAATTTTTTTGGTTCTGTTGCTCTCCTTGTGGAGCTCCTGTCTGCTCCAGATCTTACTCTTTCCCACTTCTTTCATAAGATTCCATTTACTCTGCCCAACAGTTGGCCATAAGTCTCAGCATCTGCTTTGATTGTCTACAGGGCAGAGCCTTTCAGAGGCCCTCTGTGGCAGGTCCTAACTTGTTTCCTGTTTTCTCCTTCTTCTGATGTCCATGTTCTTTGCCTTTTTGGATGGGGATTGAGCATTTTAGCAACTATCCTCAGTCTTGATTAGGTTCTTTAGGTGTACAGGTTTTAGTAGGTTTATCTTATATGTCTATATGACTGAGTATATATAATGTGTGTCTTTCTGCTTCTGGGATAGCTCACTCAGGATAATCCTTTCCAGTTCCCACCATTTACCTGCAAATTTCATGATTTCCTTATTTTTCATTGTTGAGTAATATTCCATTGTGTAGATGGACCACAATTTCTGCACCCATTCTTCAGTTGAGGGGCATCTGGGCTGTTTCCAGCTTCTGCCTATTACAAATGAAGATACTACAAACATGGTTTAGCATATGTCCTTATTGTGTACTTGAGCCTCTCTTGGATATGTATCTAGGAGTAGTATAGCTGGATCTTGAGGAAGCACTATTCCTAGTTGTCTGAGAAAGCACCATATTCCTATCATTCTTAAATTTCATCTTTTCATCATGTTCCTGATTTCTTGGATGTTCAGTGTGAGGATTTTTTTTTTAATATTTTCTTTGACAGATGTATTTATTTCTTCAATTTTTTTCTTCTATGCTTGAGATCCTCTCCTCCATCTCTTTTATTTTGTCAGTGAAGCTTTCCCTTGTAGCTACTGTTTACTAAGTTTTCTATCTCCAGGATCTTCTTGGTTTGTGTTTTCTTTATTGAATTTCCATTTTCAGGTCTGGGACCATTTTATTCATTTCCTTCACCTGTTTGATTGTATTTTCCTGTATGTGTTTGAGAGGTTTCTTAATTTCTTCTTTAAAGCCCTCTAACATCTTCATAAGCATAGATTTTAGGTCATTTTCCTGTGTTTCAGCTGCATAGAAACACATTTCTAGTGTTTGTTGTGGGTTCTGGTAAAGTCATATTGCCCTGGTTTTTGTTGATTGTGTTCTAAAGCTGGCCTTTAGCCTTCTGTTTGTTGCTGGCATTTCATGATTTCCTTATTTTTCATTGTTGAGTAATATTCCATTGTGTAGATGGACCACAATTTCTGCACCTGTTCTTCAGTTGAGGGGCATCTGGGTTGTTGCTGGCATTGGCTGGTTATTCCTGGAGCCTGCTGGGATTTTCAGACATGGAGGAGAAGCCCTTCCTGGTTTGTGTGCTGGTTGCTGGATCTCTGTGATATAGCTGCAGCTTTTCTCTTCTACTTGTGTCCCAGTTGGACACATAGGCTGGGGGGTTAGGGTGTGGGTGTTTAACTTGTATGAACTTGAGATCTGGAGGGTCTGCTCAGGGCCAATTGTAGGGTTGTGGACACATAGGCTGGATCTATGTGTCTCTGGAGTCCAGAGTCATCTTCAGGTGGTGGGGTTAGCTGGAAGGTCTGAGGATGGATCTGTGGTGCATGCCAGTCTACTTGGATCTCTTTCTTTAGCTGAGAAAAATGGCTGTGATGTTTTGGAGTAAGCAGCACAGGCAGTTGCTTGCTCTCAGTTCCTGTGTTCTGGGTAAATACTCAGATCTGGTCCGTGGGCTCCACCATCTTGGAATAAGATATTGTATGGTCCTATGGTCTGACTGGTTTCCACAGGGAGACAGGTAATGGGCCTGAGGGGATCTTGTCTTCTGGTATCTGGAGGCTGGGCTGTCCTCCAGGAAGAGGGAGGAGTCTGGTGTCCAGAGGCTGTAGTCGAGTGTCTCTGGTATTCAGGAAAGGAGTTTGCATAGGCAGAAGGTACAGTGTGTCTCTGGTGTCTGGTAGTTGTCCACTGAGTTCTGGGTCTAGGACTTGTATCCCTAGCTCCCGTGATGCCCCTTCATCAGGGAAAAACAGGAAGGCTACACACTTGGTCTCAGTCTCAGTCTCTGGTCTCTTGCCTCTCAGATATCATGCCCACTGTGTGCAATCATGTTGGAGTCTCTCCTGCCTGTTGATTAATATTTTTTGACTAATAATCAAAAGCAAAATGAGCATGAGTTTAATTAATTGATTAATTTATGAACACACACTGCATACATATAAATGACTGAAACTCAAAAGAGTAAAAATGATTTGTGGACATTTGTTTAACAAGTATGAAATTCTAGATGAGATAGAGACTTTCTGCAGCATAACTTGATAATAACCATGCTACATACATTCTGAGCATGAATCAACATGTGGAGTTGTTTCATTGGAAGGGATAGTGCTATGGAATTTTACAAGAACTACAAGAAACCTTTAAAGACAATGTTTTCCTATTAAAACTTTAGGTATCACTTTTCAATTTATGTAATTTTCCTTTGAATTCTGTGTTAATAATACTGAGTTGACACTGATTGTTTAAATCACTTGGCAATATTTTTTGAAGGTTATGTGTTTTAACTTTTGGAAAACAAATTATTCTAAGTGAGATGACCCAATTTTGTTGATTCAGAGGCTAATACTAAGGGATATTGTTGCTATGTACTCAATTTAGCTATTCGGAGAAGTCAAGACTATTAGAGCAATCAGAAGGATAGGAAAGCATAAAACAATTGTTACTTTTATATAAAATTGGAATGTGTTGGCAATGTGAGTCAAGTTTTTAACTACCAAACTTAAGAAATGTCATGGAGGGGACAGGCGCCCCACAAGGAGACCAACAAAGCTAAAGGATATGAGTCTAGGGGCCCTGCAGAGACTGATGCACCAATAGAGGATCATGCATGGAGGAGACCTAGACCCCTGCTCACATGTGCCTGATTGGCTTCAATAAGGATATATAATGATTAAATTGTGAAAAAAAGTAACAATTAAAATTAATTTAAAAAAACAGAGAATGGGTTTCAGTTAAAATTTAGCACCCAAATTGGAAGGTGCTATAATTGTAAAGTGAATATCATACTTTTTGAACATTTTGATGAACTATAGGGTGGAAAATTCTTCATAAATAATTTTTATTGAAGTGATAACAATCTAGAAGCACTATATTAAATAATATGTTGTTAAAATTAACCTCTTTCATTCTTTTCTCATATAATGTGGCTTCTTACAGGAGTAGTTTCTATAGAGAAGAACTGTTTTCAACTGAGCCACCATGCATAAAATGTAATTTGGAGGGGGATGCAAAATGGCGGCACCAGGAGGACAATCTTTCTGACCAGCAGCACAGCACGATCTGTACAGTAACCAGAAAACAGAACTCTCAGTCCTAAAACACCAGCGACCTGTATTTCCCAGGTGAGAGGATTGAATCCCAGGTGTGGTTCAGTCAGCTTCAACTCACCCATCTAAACCACGGAAGAGGTCCAGGTTCCACCGGTCACTTGGTTGCCAGCCCAGATCCACATGCCAGTGTGCTCTGATCACTGTTCCAGACTGAACTGTGGGGCCGAGAGACTGGGCTTTCTAGTTGAGAGAAAACCCCACCATGTAGGAAACAATCGGGACTGACCTTAGGTCATCAGACAATCCCTGGAAAAGACCCAGGGTCCAGCGGTCACCCAGCAGCCTGCCTAGAGGCCAGAGCACAGGCACAAGCACAGAGTCCTACCTGCATGCCTGACTAACTGCCCCAGATAGAACTGTGTCCCCCAGGGCTCCAGAGACTGAGTTTCTCTGTCTGGTGACCCACAGAAAGGGGAACAGCAGGTTTGACTTCAGAGCACTCAGCCAATACCCCCTCCCCCGCACAAAAAGTTCTCAGGAACAGTTACAGTTTGGGGAGACATTAGGCGCTCAGTTGCAGGCAAGGCAGAGCCACAGATGCCTGTGCCTGCGGGTTCTACTCTCCATCCTAGAAAGAATTGCAGACCCCAAAGCACAGTCTGGGTGTCCCTTCTGGGAGAAAACCCCACAGCAGAGGGATCGTCAGGTGCAACACTCAGGACACCCAGCTCCAGAAGACTTTCTGGGTTCACGCAGGCTCTAGGCTCTGGCCTTCTACTGCAGGCATGAGTGCCCTGCTCACCTCACCTGCCATTGATTACCGCTAGGGCACAGGGGCACACAGCTGCAACCTCAGACCTACAAAAGCCTGAGAACCATTAGAGCAGCCCTCAGATACTGGTCCAAGGTGCGGCCAATTATCCCTAGCTGAACTGACAAAACTGCGGGATTCCCTGGTTCTTCAAGAGGGCTGCACCCAAAAAAGTACACCTTAAGAACAGCAGCTGCAGCTCACTAAACTCAAAGCAAAACAACCCAGCAGCAGGGCAGCCATCCCCAGGACTTTTCCTGACAAGAGGACAGCTTTCCTGAACACCACAGTTACCACACAGGTCCATATGCCTGAGGTGACCTGTGAAAATTCCTGAGAAGCACCACCATTCAGTTGACCATACCCTAATAGCTGAGGAGATCTATTTAAGAACCCTGTCAAGGGGATTCTCCCCACCCCAGGACCCAGAAGGCACCAGAAATTAACAGACAACACCTGAGATAGCCAGATGGGTAGAGGCCAGTGTAAAAATATAACCAACAAAAGGCAAAGCAATATGGCAATCCACGAACCCAGTTACCCAGGGGCAAGTAGCCCTGGACACCCTAACAAAAGTGAAATTCAAGAAGATGACCTTACATCTATGATTATGAAGAGGTAATGGAGGAAGCAAATAAAATGCGTAAAGAATTAGAGGAAGATACAGTAAAACAGATTACGACCATCCATGAAAAAATACAGGAAGATGAAGCCAAACTGCTTGTGGCTTTCAGAGAGGAAATGATTACATCACTGAAAGAAATAAAAGAAACAGAGGAATGTTCAAACAAACAGGTGAAAGAAATCAACGAAACAGTTCAAGATCTGAAGATAGAATTGTAAAAATTAAAGAAAACACAAACAAAACAAAATCATGGAGAGGGAGAAACTAGGAAAGAAAACAGGAACTACAGAAGTAAGCATAACCAACAGACTACAAGACATGGAAGAAAGAATATCAGGTGTGGAAGATACAATGAAAGAAAAATATGTATCCATCAAAGAAAACAATAAATATAAAAAATTCCTGACACAAACCATTTAAGAAATCCAAGACAACATAAAAAGACAAAACCTAAGAATAGGAATAGAAGAAAAAGAAGATTCCCTCCTCCAAGGCCCAGAATATATTTTCAACAAAATGATAGAAGAAATTTTCCCCAACTTAAAGGAGAGGCCTATAAGAATACAATAGGCCTACAGAACACCTAATAAATGAGACCAGAAAAGAAAATCCTCCCACCACATAATAATCAAAACAGTACGTATACAGAACAAAGAAAAAATAATAAAAGCTGCAAGGGAAAAAGGCCAAGTAACATATAATGGCAAACCAGTCAGAGTCACACCTGACTTCTCAACAGAGACTATGAAAGCCAGAAGGGCCTGGACAGATATCATGCAGACCCTAAGAGAACACAGATGTCAGCCTAGGCTACTATATTCTGGAAACTATCAGTCCTCACAGGCAGAGAAAACAAGATATTCAACAATAAAAACAAATTTCCAACAATATCTACACACAAATCCAGCGTTACAGAAGATGCTACAAGGAAAAATACAACCCAAGAAAAGTAACTACTTTCAAGAAAACACAGGAAATAAATAACCTCACTACAGCAAAACCAAAAGTATCCAAGCACACAAAAACACTACCATGGCCAACATCAAAATCAAAGAATCTAACAGCCACTGGTCATTAATCTCTCTCAACATTAATGGACTCAATTCTCCAATAAAAAGACACAGACTAACAGAATGGATGTGTAAACAAGACCCAACAATCTGTTGCATGCAAGAAACACACCTAAGTCACAAAGATAGACATTACCTGAGAGTAAAGGGCTAGAAGACAGTTTTCCAAGCAAATGGACCCAAGAAGCAAGCAGGAGTAGCCATTCTAATATCTAATAAAATAGACTTTCAACCAAAATTAATCAAAAAGAATGGAGAAGGACACTTTATACTCATCAAGGGAAAATTCCACCAGGAAGATATTACAGTCCTGAACATCTATGCCCCAAATACAATAGCACCCACACTTCTAAAGAAACATTAATAAAACTTAAACCACACATCAATCCCCACAGATTAATAGTGGGAGACTTCAACACCCCACTCTCAACAAAGGACAGGTCAACAAAACAGAAATTAAACAAAGATACAATAATTCTAACAGAGGTCATGAATCAAATGGACCTAACAGACATTTACAGAACCTTTCACCCAAACACAAAAGAATTACCTTCTTTTCAGCACCTCATGGAACCTTCTCCAAAACAGACCATATAGTTGGTCACAAAGCAAGCCTCAACAGATACAAGAAGATTTAAATAATGCCTTGTATCCTATCTGATCACAGTGGAATAAAGCTGGACCTCAGCAACAGAAATAGCAAAAAGCCTACACACACATGGAAACTGAACGACTTGCTACTAAATGACAGCTGGGTCAGAGAAGAAATAAAGAAAGAAATTAAAGTCTTCCTAGAATTCAATGAAAATGAAGGCACAACATACCCAAACTTATGGGACACAATGAAAGCAGTGGTAAGAGGAAAGTTCATAGCTATAAGTGCCTTCAAGATGAAATTCAAAACATCTCATTAAAGCAACTTAATGGCTCACCTAAAAGCCCTCGGAAAAAAAATAAGCAGACACACCAAAGAGGAGTAGATGGCTGGAAATGATCAAACTCAGGGCTCAAATAAATAAATGAGAAACAAATAAAACAATTCAAAGAATCAATGAAACCAAGAGCTGGTTCTTTGAGAAAATCAACAAGATAGACAAACCCTTAGCCAAACTAACTAAAAGGCAGAGAGAGACACTATCCTAATTAACAAAACCAGAAATGAAAAGGGGGACATAAAAACAGACACTGAGGAAATCCAAACAATCTTTAGATCGTACTTTAAAAGCCTATATACCACACAATTTGAAAATCTAAATGAAATGGACAATTTTCTTGACTGATTCTACTTGCCAAAGCTGAACCAAGACCAGGTAAATGAATCAAATAGTCCTATATCCCCTAAGGAAATAGAAGAAGTCATCAAAAATCTCCCATCCAAAAAAAGCTCAGGGCCAGATGGTTTCAGCACAGAATTCTACCAGACTTTCAAAGAACACCTAATACCAATACTCTTCAAAGTATTCCACAAAATAGAAACAGAAGGAACATTACCAAACTCATTCTATGAAGCCACAATCACCTTGGTACCTAAACCTCACAAAGACCCAACAAAGAAAGAGAATTTCAGGCCAATCTCCCTATGAACATTGATGCAAAAATACTCAGCAAAATACTTGCAAACTGAATACAAGAACACATCAAAGATATCATCCACCATGAACAAGTAGGCTTCATCCCAGGCATGCAGGGGTGGTTCAATATAGGGAAATCCATCAATGTGATCCACCATATTAACAAACGGAAGGAGAAAAACCACATGATCATCTCCTTAGATGCTGAAAAAGCATTTTACAAAATCCAACATCCATTCATGTTTAAAGTATTGGAGAGATCAGGGATAAAAGACACATAACTATACATAATAAAGGTAATATACAGCAAGCCTATACTCAATATCAAACTCAATGGAGAGAAACTTAAGTCAATCCCACTGAAATCAGGGACAAGGCAAGGCTGCTCACTCTCTCCATATCTCATCAAAATAGTTCTTGAAGTCCTTGCTAGATCAATAAGACAATTAAAGGAGATCAAGATGATTCAGTTTGGAAAGGAAGAACTCAAAGTATCACTATTTGCAGATGATATGATAGTATACCTGAGTTGTCCCGTCCTGCAGGAGTTCAACGGGGTCCTAAAGGGGGTATGTGTGAAAAAAATGGTGGGACAGAGAGACACGAAGAAGGAGGCCAAGTCTGTTTGTCTGATCAAAGACTTGTCTATTAGACATTTTTACCCAGCTTATATACAGAGAAGGCAGGAAAAGGGGGAAGGCTAATTTACTGCTGCAAGAGATAGCAAGAGTGCTATCATGGCTTGAATATTACACCTGCAAGATACCATAAGAATATTTTCTTAAGATATCTCATGGATGCTCTAAAACTGACAGGCGGATATCCTCACAAATCTATTACCCATGACTTAGGGTCCTAGATAACTCTTTCACTAAATAGCTTTAGGTCTCCACCAACTGGCCTTTGCTCACTATTTGGCTTTGGCTTCAGTAAATAGCTTTGTCTCCACTAAATAGCTTTGGCTCACTATTTGGCTTTGGCTTCAGTAAATAGCTTTGGCTCCCAGCACTGAGTGACCCCCAAAATTTTACCAGGGAACGCTTAGAGCTGATAAACACCTTCAGCAAAATGACTGGATACCAAATTAATTCAAAAAAATCAGTAGCTCTCCTGTATACAAAAGACAAAATGGCTGAGAAAGAAATTAGGGAAACAACACCCTTCACAATAGCCACAAAGGACATAAAGTGCCTTGGTGTGAACCTAACCAAGCAAGTCAAAAACTTGTATGAAAAAATTTCCAGTCTCTGAAGAAAGAATTAGAAGAAGATATCAGAAGATGGAAAGATCTCCCATGCTCATGGCTTGGCAGGATTAATATAGTAAAAATGGCCATCTTACCAAAAGCAATCTGCAGATTCAATGCAATTCTCATCAAATTACCAAGACAATTCTTTACAGACCTTGAAAGAAAAATTCTCAACTTCATATGGAATAACAAGAGACCCATTATTGCTAAAACAATCTTCTACAATAAAAGATCTTCTAGAGGTATATCCATCTCTGATCTTAAGCTGTACTATAGAGCAACAGTAATAAAAACTTCATGGTACTGGCATAGAATCCGATTGGTAGATCAATGGAATCGAATAGAAGACCCTGAAATAAATCCACACACTTATGGATGTGCCATGGAGAGCAAGCCTGAACAGAACACCAACAGCACAGGCTCTAAGAGCAACAAGCAATAAATGAGACCTCATGAAACTGAAAAGCTTCTGTAAAGCAAAGGACACTGTCATCAGAAGACTGCCTACAGATTGGGAAAGGATCTTCACCAACCGTTTATCTGACAGAGGACTCATATCCAGTATATATAAAGAACTAAAGAAGCTGAAGGGCAACAAACCAAGTAATCCGATTAAAAAATGGGGAACAGTGCTAAATAGAGAATTCTCAACAGAGGAATATCGAATGGCAGAGAAACATTTAAAGAAATGTTCAACCTCATTAACCATTAGGGAAATGAAAATCAAAATGACCCTCAGTTTTCACCTCACCCCATCAGAATGGCTAAGATCAAAACTCAAATGACAACACATGCTGGAGAGGTTGTGGAGAAAGGGGAACCTTCCTCCACTGCTGGTGGGAATATAAACTCGTACAACAACTCTGGAAATCAATTTTGTGCTTTCTCAGACAATTAGGGATAGTGCTTCCTCGAGATCTAGCCATACCACTCCTAGGCATATATCCAAAAGAGGCTCAAGTACACAATAAGGACATTTGCTCACCCATGTTTGTAGCAGCTTTATTTGTAATAGCCAGAAGCTGAAAATACCTCAGATGCCCCTCAACTGATACAGAAATTGTGGAACATCTGCACAATGGAATACTACTCAGCAATAAAAAACAAGGAAATCACCTTCCCGATGGTGAGTGCTCTC
>REGO01000460.1:1377581-1431023 GCA_010120015.1 Rhombomys opimus | reverse complement strand
GGAGGGTGGGACCGGGAGGGGAGGAGGGAGGGACTTATGGGGGGATACAAAAGGAATAAAGTGTATTTAATAAAAGTTAAATAAAAAAAAAAACAAGGAAATCATGAAACTTGTAGGGAAATGGTGGGAGTTGAAAAAGATGATCCTGAGTGAGGTATCTCAGGAACAAAAAGACAAACAGGGTATATACTCACTCATAAGTAGATATTAGACATATAATATAGGATACACCTACTAAAATCTGTAAACCCAAAGAAACTAATCAAGAGGGAGCACTCTTCCTAAAATGCTCAATTCCTACCCAAAAAGGCAAAGAGGCTGAACATCAGAAGAAGGAGAAAAGAGGGAACAAGTCAGGAGCCTGTCACAGAGGACCTCTGAAAGGCTCTGCCCTGCAGACTATCAATGCAGATACTGAGACTTATGGGCAAGCTTTGGGCAGAGTGCAGGGAATCTTATGGAAGAAGTGGGAAGCAGTAAGATTTGGAGAGGATAGGAACTCCACAAAGAGAGCAACAGAACCAAAAAATCTGAGCACAGGGGTCTTTCTTGAGACTGATAATCAAACCAAGGACTATGCATGGATAAAACCCCTGCACAGATGTAGCCCAAGGCAGTTCAGTATCCAAGTAGGTTCCATTGTAATAGGAACAGGGACTGTCTCTGACATGAACTGATTGGCCTGCTTTTTGATCACCTTCTCCTGAGGGGGGAGCAACCTTACTAGGCCACAGAAGAAGGCAGTGCAGCTACTCCTGATTAGATCTGATATACTAGGTTCAGAAGAAAATAGAGGAAGAGCTCCCCTACCAGTGGACTTGGGCAGGGACATGTGTGGAGAAGGGGGAGCAAAGAGTGAAATTAGGAGGGGAGGAGGGAGGGAGCATGGGGGGATACAAAGTGAATAAAGTGTAATTAATTAAAATTAAAATTAAAATGGAAAGAAAAAAAAAGACCACCAAAAAGAAACCTCAGTTTCCCCAGTAACACCACTTTCTCTCATGTGCAAAAGTGTGTGTGCTTTATTCTAGTCAGATATCTTGTATATGTTTGCTCTCTGGACTGGTTAAGTTTCTGTCAACTTGACACAAATTAGAGTCATCTGGGTAGAGGGAACCTTAACTGAAGAATTGCCTCCATCAGATTGGCCTGTAGGCATGTCTATGAGGAACCATAACTGAAGAATTGCCTCCATCAGATTGGCCTGTAGGCATGTCTATGAGGCACTGTCTTGACCGATGATTTATGTGGTAGGCTAACCCATTATGGGTTGTATGGGTTGTGCCATCTCTAAGCAGGTGGTACCGGTTTATAGAAGAAAGCAATCTGAGCAAGCCATGGAGAGCAAGCCAGAAGCAGTACTCTTGTGTGATCTCTGTTTCAGTTCCTGCCTCCAGGTTCCTGTTTTGAGTTCTTGTTCTGACTTTCCTTGATGACAGAGAGACTGTAACATGTAAAATAAAATAGTATTCCCAAAAAATGTATTATGGAAAAAAAATAGTATTCCTGGGCCCCACGAGCAGAATCATCTTTGGGTTTTGTTATAAGAAATGTTAAAATTACTTTCAGGGCAAGAACTATGTTGCCATTTCTGTATTTTTAGTTTCTAGCAAGTACTTTTAGGGAATAAATACATTTTAAATGAATGGTGTGTATATTTACATATGGACATTCCGAGATTTGAGAAGTATGCATATATAAGTATATCTTCAATTCTTTTGCTCTTATTGCTATAAATATATACAAACTTATTTATATGGCACCAACTAATACATGTCTATATATTGAGTCTATGTAATATAATCGTATATTTATATACTATATCATATATAAGCTATTTATATATGATTTTTCAATCAAAATATAAAATTGAAGCAAAAGATGACATTTTCTGTATTTTTTTAATTGAGCAGAGTAAACATGAATTTATTATGGAAAAGTGATAGAGAGCATCTCAAAGTGGGTGGGACTCCAAAGGAGAAACACTGAGGTATGCTACGGAGAGTGGCCCCATATGGGTCTAATGACGAGGAGTGGATGGAAGCCAGAGTATTTTTATTGGGACAGCACACTGTTGGCTAAGCCAATATGGAATCTATCTGACCTATTGAAACTTCTTGTGGATAATCAGAGAATAATTAGTCCATTTAGGGGAGGTCCCCATGTGCTGTGTTACTGGCTCATGATCCATCATGGGTCCCTGTATCAAGATCAGACACTGAACATCTTGGTAATGTGAGCATTGTCAAGGGGAGCTGTCTCTTGTCTTCGGAAGGCTGCGAGTCCTGCAGTCAGGGACTCAGGTGCTCAGGGAGCAGTTCATATCCAGCCCATGCATGGAGGCCTGAGAGCCAATAACATAAGATGTGGTCCAAATCTGAAGGCCTCAGTGGCGCTGGCCTGTGTTGGTATTTTCAGTTGCAAAAATTCAGAACACAACAGCATATTTAGGAAAATATACTTACTTGGCGATAATAAAGTATAATTAGATAAACAGCTGGAATTTTTTTAGCTTCAATGTTCAATAATATATTTTACTATAAGGAAAATGTAATATTCACTTGGATTTGTGATCATCTATAAAAATTTCCAGTAACCTGTTATGTATTATACAACAGCTATATAAGAGAAAGTATAGGCCAATGTGATGGAGAGGTAAAACAGCTAATAAAGAACTAACAATGCAGTAGCGAGACCTCCAAATGGGACTCAATTACTCCAGATCTTTTAGGACAATAAATAGCGCAGTGAAGACAAACTGTAGTTTCTTTCTTTTAGACACACATTAAAAATGAAGATGAGAGATTTTAATTTTCAAAACTGTTGATATATCTTCATATATACATTGTCTATGATTAAATATGACCATCAAAATGTATTAATAAGATATGCATGGGACTGGAAAGATGGCACAATACTCAATAGCCTTTGCTGTAATTCTGGAGAACTCATTAGGTGTCTCACAATTGCCTGTATCTCCAACTCCAGAGGATTCAGTGCTTCTTCTGGCCTCGTGGGCACATACACACATGACATACACACACAAGTGCAGAAATAAAAATGAAAACATAGTTTAAAATAAGCACAACTGTATGCTCGTACAGCTATCTAATGAACTTAGTTACCCTTTTCAAATTATCTGCCACTGTTGTAATGTCTATCTTGTGTCAGATCTTGTTTTATTTACATATGCATAGTTTTTGATAGCTACCACTGAATTTGAGACAGGTGGTTAGGCACAAACCAACTGGTACCCGAGAGATGGAACTAACATACAAATATAAACAGAATGGGCTGTGGTTCAGTTAGATGGGCAAAGTATATTCATCAGTATGAAAGTCTTTCATTTTTCTAAGCCATTAATATTTCCCACAATCCAGGCAGACGTACTTTTCCAGCTAACATCATCAAAGCATTGACTTGTATTTCTTTCATCTCTGAACAATAGCTGAAAATACAATATATGTTTATCTGTATGGATAGATAGTGTGTATACATATTTATATATCTATTCATAAATATAAATAAAACAATGAATGGCAGGCCCACATAATGTATGCAGGAACAAAAGGCAGCCGGCCACAGCTGTAAGGTAACAATGGTTAGAAAATCAACTGTTGAATTTTTATACAGTGCTTAATGCTCCATGTGACTTCTGTACATAATTCCAGAGTTTTGAAACTGATAACCTAGAAAAACGAATTCTTTAATTTAAAAGGATATTTTAAAAGTATGTACATCTGGCGCCCTCAAAACTGAAGCTTACATTGAAACTTAACATGCATAAAAAAATTAATTTTTTCATGCCATTGTTGAGACAGAGCAGGAGGACAGGGTGCATTAAAGAGGACAAGTGGGGCATGAGGAGCTGCAGCGCGTTCACTGTGCCCCTCCACGGCTGCGTGGCTCTCAGTGCCCTGTGTATGGCGGGTGTAGGATGTCGGCTCCCTGGTAGGATCACAAAAGGCTTCTTTCAGAGCAAGCTGCAAGGAATTCATAGCTCGGCTCTTTAATGTGAGAAATTCACGCTCGCTTGAGCTCTCCCTGCTTTCGCAGATTGTGCGCTTGGCAGCCTACCGCAGCATCTCTCACTGTGCTGCTCCTGGGCAGGGGACCAGGGAGACAGCTCACGCCCTGCTAGTTTTCACTACCACTTAACCCTGCGGGAATTAGCAACCTTTCTGGGCTGAAGGCAAGCATATGGACAGCTTCATGCTGTTTTCTTCACCCCAGGGCTTGTCCCCACTCGTTTTTAGCTTTTCGTCAAAATAATAAAAGGCAGTGTGCACTATAAGCTTATAGCCAAAGAGAAATTGAATGTCTGTGCCTCTTGGTTTTAGAGACCCCAGTTTTGCTGCATGATATTTATTTTGAAGTACCGTGGCTTAGATTTTTCAGGGAAGAGTAAATACTCCTCTTTCAATGTAAGAGGGAAAATGCCTCATTCCTTTATGAATCTTGGCATCATCCTCTACCGGTTCTTAGCTCTGCTCATCTCAGGGTGGGGCTCTGAGGCCTTAGCTAGGTGTCTCTAAAGGCTTTAGCTGTTTCCGGGCAGTTCCTTGAGCTTCATGCGGTTCCTTCCCACTAACTGTGGTAGCTTTTGTACTCTGTGTTTCATACTGGAAGCTTTAATTCACTGTACTCAGGTGGGGCACTTATGAGGAAAGCATGCTTTCAAATCTTAAAATAGAACAGCTCCCCTAACAGCCGATGTGCAGGGAAGTTCATATGTTTATTTGCCTTTTTCGTTGAGCCATTCGAGGCAGCGTTTTTTCCCAAGGAAGAAGCCCTCTCTCTGTCTCTTTCTGTGTGTATGTGTGTTTATTTTTAAAATTGTGTATTTTTATTATGAGACTAATTTTTGATTTTAGGATAAATCTGGAATCAACATCCGTTTGTGGGTCTTTACATAAACAGAATATGGCAAAGCAAAATCGTTGGTACTGTTTCTGTGTTTATCTTGTATTAGTTCTTTGAGAATTCTCTGCAATGTGTTTTGTTCATATTCACACCTCCCAAGTTCATTCATATGCCTCCTCTTGCCTACTCACCTTACTGTGTGTCATCTTCTTTAAAAACCCCAGAGTCTAATTTGCGATGCTCACATGTTCCCAGGACGATGAATCATGATCAGTTTACCAGGGGCTACGTTCTTAAAGAAAACTGACTGGGCCTCTGTCAGCAATAGTTCCTGTCAATAGTTCCTTGGGCAGGGCCAGGTGTGTGCACCCATTTTTTTTTTCTTTTTCCATATTGATATTTGGTCTGTCCTGAGCTTCCATGGATCTTGTGTATCCCATCACAACCACTATGCGTTCACACACGCAACTACCTTGCTGTGTATGGAAGATTCTTTTCCCAGTAGTCATCCATCACCTCTGTCTCTTACACTCTTCCTGCTTCCTCTTTCTCAGAGATCACTGAGCAGAGAGGAGGAGGTGTGGTATAGCTGTCCAGTTTAAGGATGAGCATTCCACAGTCTCATTCTCTGTTGGTCCTCCTCCCAAGGGTCCAGCCCATGGGTGGGGACAGGGGATTCAGGCTGAAGCGGTGAGAGGAGACACAGACACCGGTGAATGCAATCTGAGGGCAAGCAGATGCAGATTCATTTATTCCCAGAAGAGAGAGCACATTATATAATTTTGAGGCAACCAATCAGGCTCCTTCACACCATCTCATAGCCTGCCATTGGTTGTTCATCTCCGGGCAGGGTTTCCAACGTCAGGTCACATACTCTCGGTCTGACTACTTCCGTAGTCAAGCTGATCCAGGCCGTGAACCCAATGGCCCTCCTCTGGGGATGCCCACAATTCTCTACACCCCAAGCAGCTGTGAGTATCGTCTTTGAACGATGGCTTTGTCTCCAGAACACATGAGCAGCTAGATGGTCCAGAGTGGGGGAGCGGTCTGGAATGGAACAATTTTTTAAAAGGCTGATTTTGCTCTTGTATTATGGGTGGTTCACACTCTCGGTGGCACATGCTCTTTCTACACAGCCACAGGCATGCATTTTCTCTCTTAATTAAATACATGTGCCTTCATGTACCCCTCATGAAGCTCCTATAGATCTTCCTGCATGAGTTTGTATACCTATGTTTCTTCTCTTTTAACCTTAATTAGCAGAGTACAGATATCACATTATTAATGTCCCAAGATCAATAAGGCTAATTATTTACTAGATGTCTACTTGATAGGTCATAGTATAGAAATATTTTGCTAATTTAGCAGATATCACTTATATGCTTATGCAACATATGTGTCTATTTTTTAGTGTTACTAAATATCAGAGTAAATTAAAAAAAAAAAACAAAGAAAAATCTTATGAAAAAAATTGCACTTAAAAATGTGACCAGTCAGCAAAAGAAATGATTAATATCAAACAACAGAAAGATCAATCACTGACAGAGTTAAACAGCACAAGAAAAACAATGCATGTTAGACAGTGCTGGAGTCTCCATAGCCCCATTTTTGTAAGTATAATTTAAGTTCATACCAAAAAGCAATCTGCCAAAAAACTTAAGAGAGACTGGTCCATAACTAGATTTTATACAAAATTTATTAATCTTTGCCATAACTTTCCTAAAGTGCATGCTAAAATATGCAAAGACTGAGTGGTAGACTATCTAGGGAAAGAAAGAACTCCTGCTGGCATTCATGTGAAAGGAGGCCTTTTTCACAAACAGAATGTACAGTACCTAACTAGTAATTTTCTATCCTCCGCTTTCTATTTTTGCCAATGTCGATGTAGAATGAACGATCTCTCCCCCATAAGCCTCCTTTTCCTTTCAAGTGCAGCCAGAAGCAGAACATCACCTCCCCTGGGGCCTCCACTGAACTGAAAAACCCAAGCGTTTAATCAACATGTTATTGTAAAACTTCAGGAATCTGTACATTACTTGAGATACCATCCATTACTTATTTTCATAAAATTATTTCATTTGACTTAACTGACTTTTAAAAATTAGAGATTATTTTTATTACTGGTATTTTATTTCATTGTTTTCTTAGTTGTGTTGGTAATCAAAAAAGTAATAAGTATTTTCAGTCTTCAAAATTTATATGATTGAATATATTTATTTTCAATCATTTCAGTTTTAAGAACAGCACAGAACATTTTTAAGAACAGAACATTATTGCTAATAGAACTTCAGCCATATTTGGATAGCAGTGGTATCCATGGGGTAGCAAAGCCTGTCTTCAAAGGCCATAGGAAACCTGAGTTTTCATCAAATTCATAGAAAAACAATAATATAAATAAACATTTTGCAATACTGAAAAAGTGCAATAAGAGTCACAAAGCAATTTTTATAAGTAATCATAGAGATCATACCTTTTAAGATTTATTTTCATGTATGTGTGTGATTGTGTATGGACATGTGTGGGTGGGTGTGTGAGTGTGTGTATACATTTCCATGAAGGACAGAAGAAGATGCTGGATTCCTTGAAGACAAATTTATAGGCAGTTGTTAGCTGCCTGATGTGGGTGCTGGGAGCCAAATTCACATCTGTTGTTAGCTGTTATCACTCTTAACCTCTGAGACACCTCCCAGCTCTGAGATTATGCATTTATTTGATTAAGAGTGGTTTTAGAAACATGACAGTCACTCACAAGAAGTTTTTAAGAAAGAGAGATTTTAATAAACCAATTCAAGAGGTTTAGAGTAGAAGTTGTGCCACACACACAGCAGTCTGTAATGGAGTAGTGATGTATGCAAGCCACATCCAACCTAATTCTTTTTACATGCACACAGAATTTGTGAAGAAAGTTTAAAGTGAACATTTTATTGATGATTGAGTTTGTTCTTCTTTTTGGTAGATGGTAAGAAAGTATCAAAATGTTTTGAAAGAGATATTTCTAAGAAGAAAATTTTGGGGGCTAGAGTAATGGCTCAGTGATTAAGAACATTCGCTGGCTGTTTTCCCAGAAGACCCAAAATTGGTTCATGCAGCTCCATGTTGTGGCTCAAAGCTTTCTTTAACTTTGTTTTCAGGAGATCCCTATGCCCTCTTCTAGAAGTGCAGGGGCATAAGGCAAGCAGGTTGTATACACACTTGCATGAGGATAAGAACCTGTACACGTACAATATTTTAAAAAGAAGTAAATTCTGAGTTAAACAAACAATTCTGAATATTAAATACAAATATCATAATTTCCTTTTATTTACAGCTTAACAAAATTCCATTGTGTGTCAATACCACATTCTCATTATCTATTCATTAACTGACGGACATCTATGCCTTTCCATGTCAAAGCTATTGTAAATAAAAGAGCTATGAACATGGATGCACATGTATTTCTGTAGTAGTGTTCAGCCACAAATGGAATATCTATATCAAATACAGACTCACACACACACACACACATACATATATATACATATATGTATGCATGTATATATATGTATATATGTATATATATACATATATGTATGTATGTGTATATATATAGACACACATGTGAGTATATATATATGTGTGTGTGTATATATGTCACTCACATATATATATGTGAGTGACCATCATGCAAAAGATTGTAAAAAAAAAAAAAGCCAGAAATGTAGGAGGACTGGTGAAACTGTTTCTTTTGGACGTGATGGAATAACTGTACTCAGGAACTCGGGGCAGCCGTGGTTGCCTTCAGAAGACCTGCACAAGTTCAACCCGGTGGCCATCCTAGCATGGAGGGCTTCGTGTGCCCCAGCAACAACTGATGACTTACTGACCATGGACGGCTTCTTGGGGAGAGAAAGTCAGTTTTCTTCAAAGGCACAGACAGCCCTTGGTGGCTCCACACCTGTGAGAGCACAAACTGACTCAGGAGCTGACTTAAAAAGTTCAAGCGAACACTAAGTCAGCAGTGGGTAAGGTGGTGGAGGGTCTGGAAAGAGTTAGGGGAAGAAACAAGTAGTGAAGATAATCAAAATACGTGGCCCGGAAACTTTCAAACAATTAATAATTTTACATTAAATTCATCTTTAAAAATAAGCTCTGATATTATTAAAACGATTTTGTAAAGGTGTACAAAAAGATTTTGGACAACACTGGTTTATTACAGCTACAGAAGGTCAAGGGGCACTGGCCAACACCAGACATCAGGAAACGGGCACAGACTGTGCAGCCTTTCTAAAGACTTCAGCAACTGTGCTATTGCAAGTGCGGGTGACTGGTACAAGACAAGGCTGGACTGGTGTCCTAAAGAACACTTTGTCATTCACGTCCAAAGCAATTTAAAAAACTGACAAGAAGGAGCAGATATGAGCTGGAATTAAGTGAGAAAAATTTAAAAGTACACTTAAAAGTGGAGAGATTTCACACAGGTGCTTGGAGACTAACAAATTTGTTGAAAAACATGCAAGAATCAACTCAGGAAACAACTAGTTCCTAATTGACTCCTGGCGAAGCTTCAGAGTTTGAAATGTGTCTATACAAAGCTGATGCTGATAAAGCTTTGGAGCCAAGCAAGCTGCCCCCTGGATCTTGGGCAGGTAAGCAATATCTACCTTATGACTGAGAATGCTCTTGCATACTCAAGACCGATATGCTATGTTCTTTATCTATAAAGTCATATCTCTTGTAGAACCTAATGGTTCAAAAAATTCATTAGCAAAGTCATCCAGGAAATACTGCTTTAGTTTCCAAGCACTGGGTACATGAAAATAGAACAGCAATGTAGAGGGTAGCAAAAAGATGGCAGAATCTGATTTATACTTTTGAGGTTTATTTCAATTAACTCAAGGCAGTAAAAAGATAAGTAAATATTGAGCATGTTTGAGAGACAAATAAGGTACCATGCATAGGAAAATCATTGAACCAAGTGCCAGGGTTGGAGATGTGTTTTTAAATTGAAGACTTGGATATTTAACATATAAAACAGGCCAGCTTAAAGATTAATTGCTCTTTACATTATGATCCCATTGCATCTATAACTCTGCTGCTTTTGGTAGATTCTTCTCTAGCCTTCTTTGTTTTTCAATAAAGCATCACTATAAGGAACATTTTGAAGGAAATAAATACCATAAATTAGCATAGAACACAAATTATTTCTTTTGCAACTTCATTACTTGTATGTTACATTAAGATTAAAAACCAAATCACAAAGCCACCCACACAATTAAAGATTTTAGTAGGTCTGTGGGATATAAATACTTGCATCTCAATCCAAAAAAGAAGCAAAATCCATTTAGGACTTTAGAGTTAGATTATGTGACAATGGCCCAATAAAAATAGAGAATGCATCACTATGCCTGTCTTGCAAATAATATGTACATTGGCCCCTAAAGTTTGATTTTATGGAGTTAAGAAATGAAAGTACAGCTACATGGTTGTTTTGTTATATCATCCAACATATATTTAGTGTGCATTTACGTTTGAAAAATTTATATAAGCAACAGAATGAGCACCTCCACAAATGGTAGCTTACATCTGAGTATCTTTAAAAGCTTATATCTTCCTCTAAACCAGAACTTTTATTATCAATATTAATCAATATTATGTGTGTTTTATTATATATGGCAGCATTATAATTCTAGAACTGAAAGATTAAATATGAAACCATCTTAACTTTAGAAGAGTGAACTCACCTTCCACAGCACAGACCTCCCATACTGACTCTTTCTCTTCACTGTCTTGCATTTCACTTTTGCCACTGAATATTGATAGATGAGAAAATGGCTAGTAGTTGATATTCTTATACTATGCTATCTAGAGTCAAGGATGAGAAGAACCAAAAGGGGGTATTGTTGACTTTTGTCGACCTGTGCAGACCTCCTTTTCTGGACCTGGCATCTGATGACCTGAAGAAACCGGGTAGGCTAGTCTACTGCTGTATATAATCACATCAGTTTCAGTGTCACAAGAATGTAGCAAAGAAAGCAAGAAAAGTTATTGGAGTTCAGAAAAACATGATCAGAAAAACACGTAAATGAATGCCAGTAAGCACATACTAAATATTAACAGAGCAGCCACTTCCCAGAAACTTTCTCAGAAAGTTTCTTTCTCAGAAAAAAATTTAAACACAATAAGTGGCACATACTCTAGATATCTGGGAAGCCACAAAAGCAAAGCAGAAAGCCATATCTAGGTTCAAGGTACAAAGACCAGATTGGGATCTATAGCTATGATCTGACATCCAACAAGAATAAACATGTCTTGTAAATTAAATACAAATGTTTAACACAGGAGGCACGGAATTACATCCAAGAACAATCTAGGAAATAAAATGCACTCGAGGTAAAAGGCCCTTTCCCTTTCTCCTGGAGTCTCTCTCAAGGTTCCCAAGGGCACTGTTCACCAGGGGTCATTCCTTTGACCGTGTTCTGCAGGGGCTCCCTCCAACTGAGAGCTTACACATTCAATCAACACAGCCTTGTTTCTTTACTCACACCATTTCAATAAACAGGAAGTCTCTTGAGCCTTAGAAGAGGGAAACAAACTACAAGAACCCAGCACACTCAAGTTCACATTATTTAATAACACAGAGACATCATAGGGTGGAGTGCTACATCATTGCCCTTCAGGATTACTCCAGCAGGAATGAATTGGGATATGTCAGTGTGGAAACGGCTGGCTGACAGCTTTATGTGAAAAGACCCTCCAGAGACTGGATCTATAGATCTATAGGCTGGCTATGTAGTAAATGAGGCAGTGATTTAGCATAGCAAAGCTCACCTGTCACCAACAACCACAGAAAATTCAGGTCACGCTCTCTCTGGCTTCTCCTCTTTGTGAAACTATCCTGGAGACTGTCCAAGCTGTGTTGAGTATCTATCCAGTTGTTTTCCTACACAGTGGTTGATGGGAGAAGAGACAAAGTCTCTAAACTGTAGCTGACACTCCAGTTTTCCATTTGTAGCTATTGGCCAGAGAAGTTCATCGATCCCAGGTAACTTCTGAAGAGATGGAGAAATGCAAATTTCTGTGTTCCCATGAAAAAAGAAAGCTAAAGGGAATTTGGAAAACACAAACCATTTTCCAGTCATATGAGTGGAGAAACTCGGATGCTCATCAGCAGGAGTTACAAAGCATATGAGGGCAGAAGATACCTATCAGCGCATCTATCAGTCAGGAGCCTCTGTGCTGTAAGGAGGCACGTCACAAGTGCAGACTGAGTGGTGCCCGGGTAGAGGGATACAGCTTAGCCTACCACGGGACCCTCATTTTGAACACAGCAATGAAATTACCAAGGACTTAAATCAATCATGGAGAACTTAAACGGTTTACTCACTTTGTCTCCCAGCTGTAGCCCCTCCTGCATCTCCTTCGGGTCCCACTCTCCCTCCTTCTTCCCCCTCCCCATGTCTCTCCCCTAGTCCACTGATAGGAGAGCTCCTTCTCCCCTACTATTTAACCCTTGCCTATCAGGTCATATGTATTTTATAATCATCATTAACAAACTTCTGGTCTTTTCTTTTCTACTTGCCTTGATGTGAATCTTATGCTTCATTTCCCCCCAGAGGTCCCACAATACATTTGGTTGCTATTGTATTAGATAAGGAGAGATTTCTTTTTTTAATTTATTTATTTTTATACTAATCACAGGTTATTTACTTTGTATCCCAGCCTTAGCCCCCTCTTTCTTTCCCTCCCAATCTCACCCTCACTCTCTCATCTCCTCCCATGCCCCTCTCCAAGTCCATTAATAGGGAAGGACCTCCTCCCCTTCCATCTGACCCTAGCTTATCAAGTTTCTTCAGGCCTAGCTGCAATGTTCTCTTCTGTGGCCTAGCAAGGCTGCTCCTCCCGGGGTGGGGGGTTGCGGGGTGGTCAAGGAGCCAGCCACTGAGTTCATGTCAGAGACAGTCCCTGTTCCCCTTACTAGAGAACCCATTTGGACACTGAGCTACCATGGGCTATATCCAAGCAGGGGTTCTAGGTTATATCCATACATGGTTCTTGGTTGGAGGAAAGATTTCTTAGGGAAATAAAAAGAAAAAGAACATTTCATTTTACCAGCTCTGAAACTTTTCGGAGATTGTGTAATGTTTCTTCTGCCTGGAGAATTTCTTCAAAATCTCTTGTAACAATTATCTGTTAATATTCATTTTTCAGTTTTATCCAAAGGAGCGTCTATTTAACCTTCCTTGATGCCTACTATTGAATTCTTTGTTATTGGTATATTCTTTTGGTTATTTTAAAAGCTGTCTTTTTTTTATTTTTAACATTAGTTATCAGTGGTTTGACTATGATGGGCCAAGATGTTCATATTTATTCTCAATTGCAAACCTCTTTTGAAAGTGGCCTGTGGCTTTTGAAAAGGTAGATTGATATATTTTATTATTTTTGGTAAATTAACTATTTATATCTCGTTCCACATATCTTCTCTATATCCTTTCTGTGGTGGAATAGTAACTCAAATGTCAGACTGCTTCTTATTTCCCCATAATTCATTGAAGTTGGAGTCTCATTATATCACCATGGTCCTCTGTGCATTCCAGAACGCATCATTCCCACTCTCTTATCTTCAAGTTGAATCATGTTTCCTGAGCAGAGCTCAACAAAAGAACTACTCATCTCTGAATTTTATTTCAGCTATTTCTTTTTGACATTTTCTACTTAAATCTCTCCTCTGTAGATGCATGTTATCCATTTTCAAGTAGACTCTTGGACTTAAAGTTTCTTTTTCAAATTCTAATAACTACAACATACTAGTGATCTCTGAATTGCTTTTGTCAGTTGTCCCTTAGCTGGAGGTTTTTATTTCTCATGCTGATTGAATACTAAAGATGGTGTGCATGACAATGAGCATTTTTGTAACAGTGTGAGCCTTTGGAAATGGGCTCTATTTTTCTTCTATGCTGCTGGTGAGTTGAGTCTGTGTCATCAGTGGACGGCTTAGATCAGGGTTTTGATGCTAACATCAGTGCTAAAAATCCATGCATTACAGGTAAGACCGGCAATGCTGGCATTTGTTCTTAGTGACCCTGGTTTACTATAAGCTTTCAGCTTGTGTTATATGAAAATATGCTTGAAAGTGTCTAGCATTCCTTTCTATTATTGTCTGATCTGATTTTGTTTTAATCTCACCAGTTTAGAAATGGAAGATGTTTGTCTTTGCTAGCACAGCAACTCTCTTAGGCAGACTCTATGAACCTACACTTTATTTTTTAAATATAATATTTTATTTATTACAATTTACTTACTTTGTATCCCAGCTGTAGCCCCACTTTTGTTCCTTCCCAATACCACCCTCGCTCCCTCCCTCATTTCCTCCCATGTCCCTTCCCCAGTCCACTGATTGTGGAGGAACTTAGCTTCCATCTGACCCTAGCCTATCTGGTCTCATCAGGACTGGCTTCACAGTCTTCCTCTGTGCCCTGATAAGGCTGCTCTCCCTTAAGGGGGTGGTGATCAAAGAGCTAGCCACTGAGTCCATGTCAGAGACAGGCCTTCCTCCCCTTATTAGGAGGCCCATTTGGAGACTGAGCTGCCATGGTCTACCTCTGTGCATGGGTACAGGTTATCTCCATGAATGGTCTGTGGTTGGATTATCAGTCTCAGAAAAGACCCCTATCCCAGATTTTTTGGTTCTGTTGTTCTCCTTGTATAACTCCAAACCCTTCCAGAACTTTCTATCTCCCCCTTCTTTCATAAGATTCTCTGCACTCTATCTAAAGTTTGGCTATGAGTCTCAGCATCTGCCTTAATACCCGGCTGGGGTCATTCAGAGGTCCTCTGTGGTAAGCGCAGGTCAGGTCTTGTTCCTTATTTTCACCTTCTTCTGATGTCTATCCTATTTGCCTTTCTGAATGAAAATTGAGCATGATACCCAGGGTCATCCATCTTGCTTAGCCTCTTTGGGTGTATAGATTTTAGTATGATTATCCTATATTATGTCCAATATCCACTTATAAGTGAGTGGATACCATGTGTGTCTTTCTGCTTCTGGGATACCTCACTCAGGATTATCTCTTCTAGGTCCCACCATTTGCCTACAAATATCATGATTTCCTTCTTTTTAATTGCTGAGTAGTATTCCATTGGGTAAATGTACCACAATTGCTGTATCTATTCTTCAGTTGAGAGACATCTGGGTTGTTTCCAGTTTCTGGCTATTGCAAATAACACTGCTACAAACATAGCTGAACAAATGTCTATGTTGTATGCTTGAGCATCTTTTGGATATATACCTAGGAGTAGTATAGCTGGATCTCAAGGAAACGCTATTCTTTTTTTTTTTTTTAGTTACATTTTGTTAACTCTGCGTCCCAGCTGTATCCCGCTCCTTCATTCCCTCCCCAACCCCACACTCCCTCCCTGGTCTTCTCCCTGCCCCTTTCCAAGTCCACTGATAGGAGAGGACCTCCTCCCCTTTCATTTGACCCTGTTTTATCAGGTATCTTCAAGGCTGGCTGCAAAGTCCTCCTCTGTGGTCTAACAGGACTGCTCCTCCCCTGGGGAGGGAGGGGTCAAAGAGCCTGCCCTTGAGATCCTGTTAGAAATAGTCCTTGTTCCCCTTACTTTGGAAAACTACTTGGTACTGAGCTACCACGGGCCACATCCGAGCAGAAGTTCTCTATTATATCCATAGATGGTCCTTGGTTGAGTGTCAATCTCAGAAAAGACCCTGTGCCCGGATATATTTGGTACTTGTAAAGCTCCTATCCTTTCCATATCATACTAACTCCTCTTCTTTCATATGATTCCCTGCACTCTGCCAAGGGTTTGGTTATGACTCTTAGTGTCTGCTTTGAAAATTGTCTGAAAAAGTGCCAAATTGATTTCCAAAGTGATTGTACAAATTTACATTCCCACCAGCAATGATGGAGGGTTCCTCTTTCTCCACATCTTCTCCAACATGTATTGTCACCTGAATTCTTGATCTTAGCCATTCTGATGGCTTAAGGTAAAATCTCAGAGTCTTTTTGATTTGCATTTCCCTGATGACTAAGGATGTTGAGCATTTCTTTAAGTGTTTCTCTGCCATTTTATATTTTTCTTATGAGAATTATTTGTTTGGCTGTATACCCCATTTTTAATTGGATACTTGATTTGTTGCTGTTTAATTTCTTGAGTTCTTTATATGTTATGGATATTAGCCCTCTGTCAAAGACTTGCATAAAAAAAAAAAACAACTTCAAGTCTCTGAAGAAAGAAATAGAAGATATCAGAAGATGGGAAGATCTCCCATGCTCATGGCTTGACAAGATTAGCATAGTAAAAATGGCCTTCTTACCAAAAGCAATCTACAGTTTCAATGCAATTCCCATCAAGTTACCAACACAATCCTTTATAGATCTTGAAAGAAAAATTCTCAACATTATATGGAATATCAAGAAACCCAAATCACTAAAACAGTCCTCTACAATAAAAGATCAGGGATCCATCCCTGATCTCAAGCAGTACTATAGAGCAACAGTAATAAAAATTGCATGGTACTTGCATAGAAATAGGCTGGTGGATCAATGGAATCTAATAGAAGACCCAGAAATGGACCCACACACTTATGGATACCTGATCTTTGACAAAGATGCCAAAACTATACTCTGGAAAAAAGATAGCATCTTCAACAAATGATGCTGGTCTAACTGGATGTCTACATGTAGAAAAATGCAAATAGATCCATACTTATCACCCTTCACAAAACTGAAGTCCAAGTAAATCAAAGTCCTCAGCATAAAACCAAATACACTAAACCTGTTAGAAGAAAAATTGGGAAAGAGTGTTGAGCTCATTGGCACAGGAGACAACTTCCTGAACAGAACACCAACAGCACAGGCTCTCAGAGCAACAACCAATAAATGGGACCTCATGAAACTGATAATTTTCTGTACACCAAAGTACACTGTCATCAGAACAAAACAACAGCCTACTGATTGGGAAAGATCTTCACCAACCCTGAACCTAGGCTTTACTGATGAGATTTTCTTGCTCCTCTGAAATATCATATGAGAGGAAACCTTGTCTTTGAGACATCTAACAGTCTTGATACAAGCTCCTATTCTGTGCTCTCCCTGCCCTTCTCTCACAGATGCTGGGTTTTGTTCCTGTGTTTCTGAAGCCCAAGCATTTTTTTTCCTTCACCTGCAGGGTAGAGGAGCAGCCATTTGGTGGCCTGAAGATTCATCTGTGTTTGATCACAGTGCTTCCTGGATCGCATTGTGCCTTCTTGTCACAGAAACTGTAGGTTACCAACACTGGGAATAGGTTTCTAATGCCCTACCACCTGTCTAGCTTCCTCACAGGCACTTAGTGACAACTTTTGAGAAAGAGCCAGCAACTGAGTAGAAATGCCTAATGACTCTGAGGTTTCCAATGCTCCATGCTGTTATGATGGTCAAGAAAAAGGCTCCATCTTTTGCAGTTTTGTCTGACTCATCCAAGAGTCCGCAGCTGTGGTCTCTACATCCTTTTACTATCTTTGCTATCCCTTCCTAGAAGGGGCAGTCTCTTCTTTTGGCTTGAGGATATTTTCACTGTCCTATAATCTTGGATTTATGATGGAATCAAGTTATATTGTTGTAGTTTTTATGCCGTATTTTTGTCACTGGCCAAGAAGCCACAGACACTCTTTCCACCTCTCTATTTTTCATCAAAAGTGAAATACAGTTAAAGAGAGACAGGAAGGAGACTAGAGCTGGAAGATTAAACAGAGAGTTAGGGAACAGGAACGGGAAGGAAGGGGAAGCTAAGACAGGTGCCTAACAGTAAGGACTATTTGAGGCTCACATGGAACCTTACTGCTGTAGAAGCTTCTTAAAACATATGAAAGAAGTCTAAATGGAATCACTAAATCATGCAGGAGACAAAGCCCCAAATCAACCCCTCTCTCCACCAAGTAAAACTTCCTGTGGCAGGGGTGTGCCATATCTGATTGAGTTGTTGACCAAAGGGGTCCCTTTAAAACACCAAATAAATCAGGCTATTACCAAGGCTACTGGTTGCTCCCCACAAACTGATTGTGAGCCCTAGGCTGAGTCATTAAACATGGAGAAGTCAAGCAGAGCCCAGCTAGACCCTCCACTCCTACTGACTAGTGTCCATGCTACTGGAAAGTACTCAGCACACTACCACAGGAAAGCCAGCTACATACCCTGCAATTGACAGTGTTGATCTGCTTACATGATATAACTGCAATACTGGCAGAAATGTGGGAGTAACTGTTAGGAAATATAGAAAATGTGAGGTTTACACGCGGGTCCACAAATCACACCACGAGATCGGTTCCATGCAGGAGGTTTATTAGGGAAGGGGGTAAGGGGTCGCAGGGAGACGAGGCAGAGAAGAGAGAGAGAGAGAGAGAAAGAGAGAGGGACAAAGCCAGAGAGAGAGGAAGAGGAGAGGAGAGAAGAGAAGAGAGGAGAGAGAAGAGAGAGGGGGGAGGGCCCCAGTTCTCTTATAGGGTGACCCAGGGACATGCGCAGGTAGCTTTAGGTGTCTTCACAACTGCCTGATAACTGGTCTATCAAGTCCCTTGGGGCTGGCCATAGAAGTGCCTGCTTACTGATCCCAACAGTAACCATCCACTATATGATTTAATTTAAGGCCCTTACATGGCATGGAGCCCATGACTGATAGTGCTCAGTTGGCCAAGAAGCTGCGACTGCACAGCCCTAGGCCTGGGTAAACTAAGTATTTTTGTTTTGCTAAAGGAACATTGGAATGAAATGATTAACAAAATTCTACTCTAGTCACAGATCAGTGTCTTACACAGCCATCATCGAAGGATCGTCCTTCTGCCTTAGATGGGAATTAATACAAAGACCTACACTGGACTATGAACAGAGAGTCAGAGACTTTGAAACATTTGATTCCAAATGGGCTATCTCCATCAAATCTAGCTCCTCGCGTCCCAGTGATGTGTGAAGGAGGCAAAACAAGAGCCAGAGGAACTGGAAGACACAATGGAAAAAGCATCATCAAGACCCAACAGGATTTCCTCGTTTTTGATTGCTGAGTAGTATTCCATTTTGTAAAAATACCACAATTTCTGTATCCATTCCTCTGTTGAGGGACATCTGGGTTGTTTCCAGGTTCTGGCTATTACAAATAAAGCTGCTACAAACATGGTTGTGAAAATGTCTTTGTTGTGTACTTGAGCAAATTTTAGATATATGCCTAGGAGTGGTATAGCTGGATCTTGAGGTAGCACTATTCCTAATTGTCTGAGAAAGCGCCAGATTGACTTCCAAAGTGGTTGTACAAGTTTACATTCCCACCAGCAGTGGAGGAGGGTTCCCCTTTCTCCACAACCTCTCCAGCATGTGCTGTCATTTGAGTTTTTGATCTTAGCCATTCTGATGGGTGTAGGGTGAAATCTCAGGGTCATTTTGATTTTCATTTCCCTGATGGCTAAGGATGTTGAGCATCTCTTTAAGTGTTTCTCTGTCATTCTATATTCCTCTACAGAGAATTCTCTGTTTAGCTCTGTATCCCATTATTTAATTGGATTACTTGCTTTATTGCTTTTTTAACTTCTTTAGTTCTTTATATATGCTGGATAACAGCCCTCTGTCAGATTTGCAGGCAAATGGTGGGATCTAGAAAAGATCATTCTGAGTGAGGTATCCCAGAAGGAGAAAGACACACATGGTATATACTCATTCATATAGTCTTATAAGATATGATAAACACAATGAAATCTATACACCTAAAGAAGATAAACAAGAAAGAGGACCAGGGGTAAGATGATCAATCCTCACTTTGAAAAACAAATGGGATGTGCATTGGACATAAAAGAAAACAAGTAACAGGACAGAAGCCTACCTCAGAGGACCCCTGAAAGACTCTACCTAGCAGTGTATCAAAGCAGATACTAAGACTCATAACCAAACCTGCGGCCGAATGCAGGGAATCATATGAAAGAAGGGGGAGTTAGTATGATGTAGAAAGGATAGGAGCTTCACATGGACCAAATATATCTGGGCACAGGGGTCTTTTCTGAGACTGACACTCCACCAAGGACCATGTATGGATATAACCTAGAACCTTTGCTTGGATGAAGCCCATGGTAGCTCAGTAACCAATTGGTTTCTCATAGTAAGGGGAACAGGGTCTATCTGACAGGAACTCAATGGCAGGCTCTTTGACTTTCCCACCCCCCAAGGGAGGAGCAGTCCTGCTAGGCCACAGAGGAGGACTTGCCAGTCCTGATAAAACAGGGTCAGATGAAAGGGGAGGAGGTCCTCCCAATCAAGGGACTTGGAAAAGGGCAGGGAGGAGATGAGGGAGGGAGTGTTTAGGAGGGAATGAGGGAGTGGGATACAGCTGGGATACAGAGTTAATAAAATGTAACTAATAAAATAAAAAAGACCCAACAGGAATGGCCCACGTACTAACTCAGAGACTGTGGCAGCATGCACAGGCCGACACAGGTTCAATCAAGACTTGATCCCAGCACAGAGAGGACGACACAGACATCAGCTCCCATCCCTAACCAAGATGCCATCTTCAACTGACAAGAGCCATGCAAAGGAAAAATTAGTCTTGCTGTTAGGCCCTATGTGCAAGCAAGCAGTAGACAGCTAAACAAAACAAAATCAATGGTGTTTTGGTAGAACTTTTTGATTTGCTTTGTTTGAGTGGGTTTTTTGCTTGCTTGCTTGTTTTGGTCTTTGTAGGGAGCTGTAACTCAGCGGCCTGCTTTGATATTTAAATCTCAGCGGAGAGATGGCTTTTAGGAGGCCTTTACTAAGGGCAGAGGAGAACTTGCAAGTCGATCTCCTTTTGTTTGTGACAGCAGGTGGGATAGCTTGTGAGGGTTACACCTCTTCTCAGGCTCCTTGTGCAAATTAACCTATTGTTCTGAGATGTTTTACTGGCTAAAGTAACTCCTCAAAGAATAAAGTGGTCAGAAGGCTGGAGGCAGAGGAGGAGGCAGAGTCTTGAGACTGGCTGCTGGCACTGCTTGCTGCAGCAGTCTGCCTTTTGCAAAAGCTGTCGAGTCTGGACCTTTAAAAAGTTTCCTGTGTGCTGTGTGTTTATTTTATTAATTTTAATCCTCACTCCCAACTCAGGAAGCGTTCGACTCTGTCCGGCTGGCTCCGGCAGGTCTTTATCATGCTGGTTTCTTGTTTGAATAGTATGATTTTTGATTTTGTATTTATACGGGTTTTATATTTGTATGTATTTGTATCTTTGTGTGTCTTTCTTGTGCTTTTTATCTGTTGTTATTTTTTTTAAAAAAACTTGCCTGTTTGTTTTCTAAAGAGAAGGAAGGCATGGAGTTGAATAGGTGGGAATGTGGGTAGGATCTAGGAGGAGATAATGGAGGATAAACTCCAGAATATATCGTAAAAAAAAAAATAGTTTTCAAAAATACGGAAAATTTCTATCAATATTTAATTTAATTTATGAGTCATCCAAACTCTATGAAACCAATTCAACACAGATTGATATAGAAAACCTAGTCTAAGTGAACACTGACAGTTTTCAGGGTAGAGTAAGCCTTGGGGTTCCTCAGCAAGAGTTTTGCTCACTTATGTTGTCATGGTTTTCTACAGCTATGAATGGCTGTCCACAGCTGCTGAGAACCCTCTTATTCCTGAGGTGAAGCACAGTGATTCAGGACCCCAGGGAAAGGGAAGCATTTGTTTTTTGTGAAGCAACTTTTACCCAGGGTCAAGGACAGTCAGCTCACAAACTCACTTAGAGGATAACAATTTGATTCTCGAGGGTCATGTACTCCTGTGCAGAAAATTATAACACCGTACAAGTCCACGTCCCTGAATCATGCTGGCTCACTTTTAGAACATGTCTCATTGTAAAAACCAAATGCACTTTCTATTATTTTGTGTAAGTCCCAAAGGGAAAGGCCTTTTACATTTTTTCCTTCATTTCAAGGTAAAAATAAGGCAGAGCCAATGTTTATCTCTGACAGGAATCCAAGCTGAGCCATTCATCTGTGAGTTGGTCCTGGGCAGTAATACACATACACATATTAGCATTCACGCACATACGCATACATTAACACACACTTGTGTGCATTACACAAACAGTCACACACATACACATCTATACTGCTCTATTAAAGTCAAACAATGTATTAAATTTTAAGATCAGATATTCAAGTATAATTTAAGAAAACGAACATAGCTTCCACTGACCTGGACTTAGAGTCAAATATTTTATTTTAATAAAAATAGAAAAGTTTGGCTAGAAATATGTAGATTTCACTTAGTTATTTAACATTTCAAATACCAGGTTCACAGTCAAATAATTAGACTCATTGTAATCAAAATTTTCCGTACTTACTAGCATTCTTTGAGTTTTCAAATTAAAAAAAAAAACAACTTGGTAGGCTTTTGTTTTTTAATCCTATCTTCAGATAGAACTACTAAATATCTGACAAGGTCAAAATTGATATAGTTACATCTACTATTTTACAGGAAAATGGTATTTGAAAATGTCAAGACTATACTGAAAAATGAATTCTATATTCTCCAAAATTACATTGTATTTGACACTTCTGTGTTTTACCCTATTCCTGCAATAACTGTTTTTATTTTCCCATATTGACACTTCTAAGAATCCAACCCTCTCTTTGTGTTCACACCTTGAATCACAAATTAGAACTGAGAAGCTCTGCCAGGTTGGAATTCCCAGGGCACAGGCCCAGGGAAAGGAGCTTTCAAACCTGGTGTCAAGATTCTGTAAAATGTGTTTCTAAGGAGACAGGGCAGAAAAGCAATGTGCATTTTGGGTTTGCAACATTACATGGATTTTAACTCAAGATAGCACTTAGGGAAGAACTAATTTTAAGAGATTCTTCAAAACATAATAATGTATTTCAATATGAGGCTTTAGGGAAAAGATTGTAATGTTTAATTTGTATGGTTGGACCATGGAGTAGTTCAAATTTGCAGAAATGACAGATCAGAAACTTTGCATTTGATAATAGTGTTTGCTTCTAACTTCATTTATTTTTATTTTTAAGAAAATGAACTTCTGGTTTGCCTTAACCAGACTTAATATGAAGGTATGTGCCTAGTTTCATTGTAACTTTCTATGCCATATTTGGCTGATATTCCTGGGAGGCCTGTCCTTTTCTGACTGGAAACCCAGGAGGACTGGATCTGGCAGAGAGGGGAGGTGGATTAGAGGGACTGAGAGGAGCTGGGAAAGGGGAAACCATAGACAGGATGTAATATATGAAACAAAAATAAATGAAAAGAAAGAAAATACAGTTAGTAGGCATGGTGGTATATGCATACAACCCCAGACTTTCATGTTCAAGGTCAGCCTGGACTGTCTAGAAAGCTCAAAACTAGCCTGCTTGCAAAGAAGACTTTTAGAGAACTTTTGCTTCCTTGATTAATCTTACTTACACTTTTAGATTTAGCTTTCCTTTCCTGTAACTGTTATGAATAGACTCATGATTTATTTGTCAGCAAAATTAATTTGGGTACAGAAAAATCTGCTTACTTTCTAAAAATTATTTCTTCTGTTTTGTTTTAAGAGTTTAGTAGATCATTTCCCCTCTCCCTTTCCTCATACCAACTCTCCCGTATGCCTCTCCCTACTTACTTCTGTGTATTGAATTTGTAGCCCAGTTCTTCACTGAGTTTAACAGTTCTAATAAATGTTTAGTAGGCTTCTCAGTTTTTATAATTATGGAAACATGTTATCTACAAACAGATATCTCTTGTTTCTTTCATTTTTTGTTTGTTTTTGTTTTCAATGCACCGTATTTCTTTTCTTGCCTGCATGTTGAAGCAAAAGTTCGAATACTATATTGACAAGCCCAGCAAGAGATGACAGCCTTGTCTTGATGTCGATCTTAGAGGAAATGATTTCATTTTTCCCCCATTCACTCTGACTTTAGCACTAGGTAAATTGATCACCAATTTATAATGAAGTACGATATGTCAAACCTAACATGTTCAGAGTTTTTATCATGAAGAGATGTGGGTTCTACTGTATAGATTTTCATATCCATATTTTACCTTTATGTTGAAACTTTCTTTAATTGAGTATGGGATATCAAATTATCTTTCTATTAGTGTTAAAAATATGTTTTTGTACCTGTTGGCATATTTATGGCAGTAAAATTAGTTTCTTTAATGCCTAGGATACAGATCTTCACAAATGTTTTCTTCTTACTATGAAGAACAATTTTTTTATTTAAAAAATACCCCAATTTATGAAATGCATTTTTTTTTGTTTTAAACATACCTGTTTCACATGAGGGTCACATGCCTCAATTATTAAGATGATTAACAGGCTTAGGATTTGTCCTCTTAACTCTGTTCTTTCTGTGATGCAAACAATTCTTACTTTAGTGAGACAAACAAAAAACATTTTCTTCCCGTGATAGATGAGTTATTGACTTAAAGGTTTTGAATAACTTCAAGCCTATTTGCTGCATATTCTGAGTGAACATCTCCCTAAATATGTTTATCTTCCTTAGTTCTTTTAGAAAACTTTAGTTTTAGGGGCTGGTGAGATTGTTCATTAAGTAAAGGCAGTTGTCATTAAGCACGATGAGTTTGATCCCTGGGACTTACAGGTGAAAGAAGAAAAGTGATTCCTGAAAGTTGTCTGAAAATGTCCACGACATGTCTCATGGGACACATGTACACACTCTAGCACACACACACATACACAGCACACACACACTAAACACACACAACACACACACACACACAGCACACACACACACAGCGCACACACACACAACACATAACAATAATCAGAGGCAGTTTTAAAAAGTATCTACGGAAGCCAAAGCCAAAGCTATCTAGTGAAGACAAAGGTATCTACGGAAGCCAAAGTCAATTAGTGAGCCAAGGCTATCTACGGAAGCCAAAGTCAAAGCTATCTGGTGGAGACAAAGGTAGTTACTGAAGCCAAAGCCAAGTAGAGAGCAAAGGTCATTTAGTGGAGACCTAAAGTTATGTAGTGAAAGAGTTGTCTAGACCCTAAATCATGGGTGATAGATTGTGAGGACATCCTTTGTTAGAGCATCCGTAAGATATCTTAAGAGAACATCATTATGGTATCTTGCAGGTACAATATTTAACCCATGAAAGCACTCTTTCTATTTCCTGCAGCAGTAGATTAACCTTCCCCCTTTCTGGCCTTCTCCCTATATAAATTGGGCAAAAATTTCTAATAAACAGAAGCGTTGATCAGAAAAAAAATCTTAAAAATATAAGTATATTTGTTTTTTTCTGCTATAATTTCTATTATCTCAATTCTCAATTTTTATACATTATCTCTTAAATCATGTGAGTAAAGTAAACCTAGCAAGTTAAGAGAAAAAAAAATAGGACTGCCTCAATGGGATGCAAATTGTTGTGATAAAATTCAACAACCAATCATCAATGTTTATACATAACATATTATATATACACGATGTATACATAAATACATTATATGTACGTGTATCATGTATATATACAATGTATGTAATGTGATGGGATATATACATTTTGTATAAACTATATCATATACTGTAATTCTATTATAGATAATTGTATAATGTGTAACATTTATATACAATATATTATGTGTGTATATATTGCATATATACTATATTATCTGTAGTGTATGTGTATGCAGGTTATGCTTGGGCGTATATACTCACATGTACATACATGCATTATTTCCCTCTAAGAAAGCAAGCCACAGTTATCTGAATATATTACACTATATGTCATTCATGACATAAAATAAAATGTATGTGCTGCTCAGCACTATGAATCACACTAATGCCTGGAAAGCATATGACCTAAAGCGTGAACATTGTTAATAAACACTCTCAGAAACACAGCATGAGGAACCAAATAATACATGGACTTCAATGGGCAATCCATAGTTTACAAATTATGTTCTGCTTTATGTAGTAAGTCCAGATAGTCAGACAGCAAACAAAAAAGTGATAATGCAAATGCTGCAGAGACTATTAATACAGATTATATTAAAATAATATCCATAAACAAAAGTGATACATGTCAGTATACATTCACTATAAATTATGTGGGAGAATTCAAAATGAAAGAATACTATAACTCACTGAAGTGTCAGTTAAAATCATCCAGGTATCAGAATGATTTCAAAAAGTAATCAGAAGGACTAATGATTGAACAAAGCAGAATTAGGTTGTTAAGTGAGATACGTCAAACTGGGGTTAGAGAAAGAAAATGTGGGCTTCTCAGGGCAAGATGGAGGCTTAGATAAACTGTGTTTGAGCAGTAAGGGATAAAACAGATTCAGAAAAGAACAGACTATATCTTTGTTGGTTTGGGAATTGAAGAAAAGAAGTGAGCCAAGTTGAGGGCTGCACATGCTCCCTGGAGAAGGACCTCTGGGCAGGTACACTGGGTTGCTGTTCATGAGCGTCAGGGGTGAGTGAGGGCTGCCAAGGATGTGTGTCCCTCCTGGCCAGAGGTGCTGGAGGAACAACAGAAGTGAAACTGACCTTAATGTGGAGATGCAGCCAGGGCCTGGATACAGGGAGCTGCCCTGGGAGTGGGGATGGCATCACAGGCTCGACACTGGAGCCTGAGCCTGAGACTTTCCACAGCATCCTGCAGAACAGACTGTGTGCTCTGCTGAGCAGCTTCTGTGGGATCCTGAGCCTGACAAAGCTTCCTCTGTAAGCAGCCATGCCTACAAAAGACTCCCCGGGTGAAGGGAAGAACTCCATTCCTGTCAAACAGGAAGAATTGTGGACTGAAAGCGTATCTTCTGTTTCATTTCTTCCTTAATTTTATGGTTTTTTTTTTTTTAATTTTTGTTGTGTATCTGCACTTCTGTGTTTCAAGTTTGTTTTTGTTTTTGTTTTAAACTCAACAAAACAGAGTTTTATAGTGGTCCTTTCTTCTCCTGCACCTAGTCTGTAACGATTTCCCAAAGATATTATCTCTGTGTTTTCTTATCTGACACCAAATAGGCATTTCTGCCTCAATATGACAAGTGAGAACTGCTATGCCCCAAAGTCATTAACTAGAAATAGGGCCGAAGTTTTAAGATACACAAGTTGGGGCTCATTTGTTTTGCAGTGAGGGGTAACTGATACATTGACTTACAGGGTTTATGGGGTTTACTGGATATTTATTTCTCTAGTGCTTAAAGGCATTCTAGCACATTGCAATAACTCAATATTTATTCTTGATACTAAGGGTTATAAATATCCTAATAACATTCATTTCCAGAACTGGGGATATCTAAAAAGCAGTGAAAATACCTCTGAAATTTTCTCCATAAGAGAAATGAGATTTAATATTTAGAAATAGCAGTGACATTCATTTTCACGATATTAAGGAAATTACTGCCTGAACTTCCTTTTTTGTAAAGTGGAAACAGTACCAAGGAACCTAAACTACTTCCAATTACACATTTGTAAATGTGTCTTTTCAGATACTCTGAGGTCATCTTGCAAAGTATTGAAGCCTTTTCTTCATTGTGGTGGTTTGAGTAGAAATGAACCCTGCCCATCCCCCAAAGACTCCTTGTGTTTGAATGCTTGGCCCATAGGGAGTGACAGGATTAGGAGGTGTGACCTGGGGGGAGTAGGCCTTGTTGGAGGAAGTGCCCCACGGTGGGGACAGGCTTTAGGATAGGTATCCTATGCTCAAGCTATGGCAGGGTAGGACACAGTCGCTCCTCACTGCCTGTGCATCAAGATGGAGAACTCTCTGCTCTCTCCGCAGCGACGCGTTGGTTTGCAGGCCACCATGTTTCCCACGATGACAATAATGGACTAAACCTCTAAAACTGTAAGCTAACCCCGATTAGATGCTTTCCTTTATAAGCGTTGCCATGGTCATGGTGTCTCTTCACAGCAATAAAACCCTACCTAAGACATCATCTTATAAAATTTTGTGGATCACTTATTAAAATGTAGACTGCTTCTTCATTTGAAATGTGATATTGGGCCAGACAGATGGCTTATAAGCGGTGTTGGGCTTAGTGGGTAAAGGTGCTTGCCACACAAGCCCACAATCTGAGTTCAAATGCTGGAGCCCACATAAAGGTGGAGAAAGCGATGTAGAACAAGGCCAATCTAATGACACTGATTTACTGATTTTCTTACAGAACTGCTTGGTCAGCCTATTTGCCAAGTATGGCATCACCTGCCTCAGGGAATGCAAAGACCAGGAGAAACAGCTGAAACAATCGTTGCCCTTAACCACCTGCTGGTACCATGTAAGCCTTTGTAAAATCTCACTTTTGGTTTTAGAAATAAAACAAGAATACAAATGGATCCATGACCAAGACCTTTCAGGAACTCTCCTGGCTTCTGTCCACTGGTGACAATTCCTCTCTTCTGCGCTCACTTGGTGCCACAGTGCTTATGCCAGAAAGATTCCCACAGTTCAGAGAACGAATGCCACAGAATTATCCGCTGACCTCCTTCGATGCCCAGCACACACACACCACATCACAAACACATACAACAATAGTAAATGTTTTAAAATTTAAACAACTTAATAGATATCATGTAATCGCTATTGAGTGACTTCTGGATGCTGGTAGTAATTTTCACAAGTATTTAACTTGCCTGTTGTTTTGCTTTGTTTTTGGAACAAGTTGCTGAAAGGTATAAACCTGGGTCTATACAATTGTACCCTAATAACTGTAATATACAGATCACTATATATTTGCATCCAAAATTCTGTGTTTCTATTTGTATGTTTTGAAATGTTACTGTCTGACTGTTGTTCAAAACTTGTTTATAGTTTTAAATTTTAATTCACTTTTTATTGAAAAACCTTTTTTCCGAACAGTGTATTTTGTTTTTTTTTTTTCATCCTCCATTTTCCCCAGATCCTTAGATTGAAGAAAACATTGAAAGATAAAGTGTTGAACAGAAGGTATATATGCACAAATCTAAAGCCCGTAGGACTGTTTCTTTAAAAGCTAACAAACCACAGCAGGTGTGGTGGTGCACACCTTTAATCTCAGCACTTGGATGCAGAAGAAGATGGATCTCTGTGAGTTCAAGGCCATATATATAAAATGTTCAAAGCCATGTATATGCATATATATGTATACATGTTGAAGGCCATATATAAAATGGACTATATGAAATGTTCAAGGCCAACCAGGGCTACATAGAAAAAAAACAATGGAAAACAAACATAAACATATAAAATACTTGGTGAATTATAAATTATATTGCAAATACACACATACAGAAAAATTATATACAGTCATGATAATAGATAATAATATGCCATATTTTTATCTATAACATAGGACATCATTACTTTCTTAAAAGCCTCTGGATACTCTTTTGGTATTTTGTGGACTCAGAGTCAGCAGGGGCTACTGTCACTGGCATTTCCCCAGAGCTCCACCTTCCTCGGGTTATCTCACACACAGCTATCAGTTCTTTTACTACCCTTTTAAAGAGGCTTATACCTTGCTGTCTTAAATCTAACATTTCCTTCAATACTTGTTTTATCATAACAAAATACCTTAGGAAGCACCAGACAGTGGTGGCACACACCTTTAATCTCAGCACTTGGGAGGTAGAGGCAGGTGGATCTCTGTGAGTTCGAGGCCAGCCTGGTCTACAGAGTAGGTTCCAGGACAGCCAAGGCTACAAAGAGAAACCCTGTCTCAAGTGTGTGCACATGTGTGTTAGAAAGCATTCTCTTAGATTTCTTTAAGTAAGTATACAAAGCATTAAGTAACACTTTGTATTTTAAGCAAAATACACATTTTTCTCTCTCTGTTTACTCATTCTCTTTCCCCTTTGCATCTATCTCTACCTGTCTCTTTCCATTTTCATGCCATATGTGGCCCTTTGCCTTCTCAACACCTTTGCCAAAGCATCCTTTTAAACTGTGCCTGAGTTCGTTATTGTTATTCTATTTTAGGCTTTACCACATTTATCTGTTAAATATACATTACATGTTAATATCCATGAGAGAAAATGTAATTATTTTTTGAGTTTGGACAACCTCGCTTAATAAAATAATTTCCCAAACATTTATTTTTCCTAAAAAAATTTCACAATTTTGTTTATTTTTCAGGTGACTAAAATTCCATTGTGTATATCTACCACATTTTTATTATCCATTTATCTGTTGACTGGCATCTAAGCTTGTTCTATTGCTTGTTGTTATGCATAGAGCAGTTATAGATATAAATGAACAAGTATCTTGTAGTGTGGTATGAAGTCCTTAGAAACATACCCAGGAGCAGTATAGCTAAGCTACTGGGTAGTTCTCACCTACAATTTTTTGAAAAATTACTGAAATGATTTCCATTGTGGCTGTTATGCTTTGTACTTCCAGCAGCAATGAGTAAAGGTGTCTCATTCCTTGCATCCTCTCTTACACTTGGCAGTTTTCTTGAAGATGGCCACTCTGACTATGGTAATGTTGGATTCCAAGTCACTTTAATTTGTGCTTTCCTGATGGCTATGGATGCCAAACATTTCATATATATATGAAATTATATATATAATTTTATTATATATATTTAATTAAATATATAAATTTTACAATAAACATATTATATATTTAATTAAATATATATAATTATATATATAATTATATATAAATAAAATTAAAATAATTTAATTTTATTATATATAATTATATATATAATTATATATAATTTCATATATATAATTATATTATATATATAATTGAAAAATATACAATATATTCTTATCACAGTTTCTTCTCTAACTCCTTCCAAATCCTCCCCAACTTCCCACCCACTCAACCCCATGCCCTTTCTCTCTGTTTTGAAAACAAAGAGACAAAAAGAATGCAAGGAAAGTAGAATATAAAGAAAGAAAGAACACAAGGAAAACACACAAACAAACTCCATAAAAACACAAAATAGAAGCCATACTATACAAGCAGAAGGGTAGTAAGACCAAATGTACCCAAACAAAGAAAGTGCAAAAGTACCATTGCGTTTATTTTGAGCTAGCCATCTTCTGGGGAAGGTGGACATGAGCTTCCACCCCTTACCAAAGCTATCTCCAATTGGTATCTTGCAAAGAAAACGTTTTCTCCTATGGAGTCCCACTGATTATATATTTTTAAAATATTTATTGGTATCTTCTGAGATCATTTCATTAATTCACTTGTCCTCTGGATGTTGGGTTGGTGTATAATTTTTGTATAGCCAGAAAAGTTTATTTCCCATTCTACAAGCTGTCTCTTCACTCTGATAATAGTTTTGTTTGCTGTTCAGAAAAGTTCTTAATCTCTCATAATCTCATTAGTTAATTCTTGGGGCTATTCCTTGGGCTCTTAGGGTCCTATTCAGAAAATTTATGACTTTTTTATAGATTGACGTGCATTCTGTATGTTTCCTTCTGGTGATTTCCATGTTTTGGGTTCACGTTAATGTCTTTGATCATTTTTAATTGATTTGTGAACAAGGTGAATGATAGGAATTTGTTTCTTTCTTTAGCAAGAGGGTATTGGCTTTTACCAGAACCATTTATTGAATACTCTTTCTTCCAATATAGGATTTCTGACACCTTTTTCAAACTTAGATGGCTATAAGTCTATGGGTTTTCACCAGCCTTCTATTCTTTTTCATTGTTCTGCCAACTATTTTGGCATCAGTACCAAGCTGTTTTAGTATCTATAGCTCTATGAAATATTTGGTGTCATTTCTTATTCAGAGAGTTATGTTCATTGTGCTTAGCATTTTTATTTCTTTGACTAGTCTTAGTTTTTTGTTTTTCCATATTGACTCTGGAATTGATTTTTCAATTTCTTAGGAAATAATCTCACTCTTGTTTCCTATAACAGTTTTTTTTTCTAGAATTGGAATATTTTTTTATAACTCACCCCAAATCTAAAAGCTTCTGCAAATGCTCATAAGGGTGAAATTTTTGGCTATTGAACTAATTATTTAGGATTTGTACTTTTTTCCACAGTCATTTTGTATACTTTACTTTTCTTGTAATTTATGTTTCAGTTAGATAACAAACATTGTCATGATGTCTAATTACATCCTCTTATTAACCTTTTATCCACAAGTTTCTAAGATGTAAACATATTTTTATTTCCTAACCAAAAAAGTTTGAGTGCTTTAATGACTTTTTCTGATGAATAAGCATTGGCATGCCTAATTGTGGATTTATTTTTATTAAAACAAAAATAAATTGCATGTTTCTTTTAGCATGTCTTATGCTTTTTTTTTGCTCATCAACTTCAATTATTTCAGAAGCTATTTCTATCATTCAGCTAAAAATATTACTTACTCACAAATACCCACAAACATCAAGTGCTCAAATGTGGTTTTATTTAGTAGACACTCACTAAATACTAAGATGTTTAGTAGTTGTATTATTCATGCTTAAAATATACTTCAATATGAGTGGGTCTTCATAAGAACTAGATGGCTTGCTTGCTTCTCCAAGAAATACAGACAGGACTCTGAGCCAGGTTGCCTGAAGCTTACCCTGCGCATATCAACTCCTCCACTAGATTGAATTTTAAGATTAAAAACATAATCCCACTCCCTAAGGGTCCAGACACAGATGTCAAATCACTCAACATGCTAAGCAGAGCAAAAGTCTAAGAGTACATTTTGAATCTTGAAAAATATGGAAAATGTAAATGTTCTTTCTTTCATATTTTATGAAATGTTCTTGAGGTTTTCTCCCAGTGGTGTGAATAATGTCCTTGTTAAACTTTACAAATTCCCACCATTCAATAGCATCATATTACAGTAGCAAAAGTGGTAATATATTACCTGGTAGGTTTGTCACCATCACAGTATTAAGTGAAAATTAAATGTATAATGTGTCCACTCGTGAATTAGAAGTGTAAATGGTTGCAGTGTCATTTAATGCAGTTATTTCTTTCTCATAACCTTAATGAAGAAGAATCTGTATGATGCTTTATGCAATGTTAGACATGGCTATTAAATCCTGATTCCTATTGTGCAGCCTTTAGAGTTAGTAGACAAGAATCTTAAAAAGAAGAAAGTAAGATTAAAAGGATGAAAGAGTCATTGCTTTTAATGAGCACACATGGTGTTCTGTCAGAACAAATTACCCCATGATGCCTGTGATTAACTAGGCTGCCACTTTTTCTGTGAGCTTACAGTACTGCAAGCCAAGTAAGCATAACATAAAACTGTCTGAAAAATTAGAAGTCGATTTTAATTTTGTATTTATCACCATCTTGTCGTCTGTGACAACGCTTCATCATATATGTGATTTTGCCTCGAGTGATCAAAATTAAAATTTACTTAAAGATGAATGCTGTAGCTCAGTGCCAGACCGCTGAAGAAATTCTCTCTGACAAACAATAAGGTGTACAAATTAAAATGAATTTGCTGCAGTTTGAAAGCGGCATTGCTCTAATCTCAGAGGCTTCGCTTTCTTCAATGCTCTCATATATTTCCATTAAGGGGAAAATGCAAACCATTAAGTCAATTGGTAGTGATGTCCAAGTAAAAATCTTTGGACACAGTGTATTTTTTCATCTTGAGATTTCATCTAAACTAATTTTATAAAAGAGCCGTAGGTAAATGTCTTATTGCAAATGTGTGTGAGGAGAGAATATTTACTGTCAACCAGGTATAATAATAATGCAAACAAATAATACAGAAGCAATATGAATCACAGCCAGGGGATATCACAAAATGTATATGAATCTTGCTTTCACTTTTTGTCCTAATAAACATATTTTTCTATTTTGATAACTATTTGTTACTAAGAATAAGGTCTTATTCCATTGTATTTTTTTTCTATTTTTTTATTTTTTCCTTATCAGTTACATTTTATTAACTCTGTATCCCAACCGTGTCCCGATCCCTCATTCCCTCCCAGTCCCTCCCTCCCTCCCTCATCTCCTCCCTGCCCCTTTCCAAGTACACTGATAGGGGGGGACCTCCTCCCCATTCATCTGATCCTGTTTTATCAGGTATCTTCATTGAGTTCCTGTTAGAAATAGTCCTTGTTCCCCTCACTTTGGGAAACTGATTGGTTACTGAGCTACCACAGGCTACATCTGAGCAGAGGTTCTAGGTTATATCCATACATGGTCCTTGGTTGAATGTCAGTCTCAGAAAAGACCCTGTGCCCAGATATATTTGGCCATTGTATTTTAATAGCTCATGTCTATCTAGAGTCAAACATTGCTTTCCTTACTTCTTAAGTGATATGGTAATTTCTAATTTGGAATATGCTCCTTTACATTTCTGTTATATCTATTTAAGTTTATCTAAGTTACCCAACCCACCAGGTTTTTCCTGTTCAGTTAGATTCAGTTTTCTCTAAATCCTTACTGCATTCATAGCCCCTCTGTTGCTATTATCTCTTAGACTTTCACTTATTCCTCTAAATTTCAAATTTGCTAAGTCAGGAGGCTTTGATATGATAGTATTCCCCCCCCCTTAGTAACTGGGGCAGCAATTAATGTATGATAAACCCTCAAATATTTCCACTGAGTTCTTTATTTACTTTTCATTTTACAATCATACTGTCACAGACTTCCATTCACCCACACCACACTTTGAACTAATTAAGAACTTTTTAAACAACACAATAAGAAATATCTTAATTGACAAACATTCATTTTCATGTGCCTTTAGTATTCACTTAGTATTTAGAAACGCATGAATCCTCCAGTGTGGCATAGACGCAGGTATCAGAGGATTGGCCATAGAACCCTGTTCTGTTCATGTTACCCTAAAACAGACATTTCTGGCTTTGTAATTACATCCATATATAGAAAGTATTGTGACAATAACCCCCCTCATTACCTTCTCCTATTTCTCCCCGACTCTTCCTGATGTCCTCCTTTCTATCAGTCTCCTTCCTACTCCCGGCCCCCACTGCTTTGTGTCTGTGTGTGTGTGTGTGTGTGTGTGTGTGTGTGTGTGCACATGCCTGTGTGCATGTGAGTGTTTGTGCAGGTGGCCACATAAGCTGTATGGTACAGACTGTGTTGTATCCTGAAGACTGTTTTTTTTTTTAACCTTCATTTTTACCTCCCAGTTCTTATAATCTTTCTTCCACCTCTTCTGTCATGTTTCCTGGAACTTAGAGAGCTTGATCTAGATATCTCATTGCAAGTCACTTATTCTCAGCAATTTGACTAGCTGTGAGTCTCTGCATTATCAACCTCTGCAATAAGTAAGTAAGTAAGTAAATAAATAAATATATAAAATTAAAAGAAAAACTCCCTGGCCAACACTGAGAACAGCACTGGTCACGGATATAAACATGAATATTTAAGAGACAGTTTGTCTACATACTCATTTTGCAGAGTTGTAGTCCCTCCCGAGGGCCTGGGAACTCCCCAGCCATACACATTTGACAAGGTTTCCAGTACAAGCGTGTGCTCACTCCCAAGGAATGGCTGCAAGTCCATTGAGAAAGCAGTCATTTACCACCATAGCTGTCACGCCACTGTTGCACTAGGCAGTGAATCCTGCTTCGCACCTCAGAACTGCAGTGCACAAGATTCACAGCTGAGAAAGAGTGTGGATGATGCTTCCTCTCCAGCTGCCTACATAGCATCTTCCTGCACTGTGGACACAGCCAGCAGGCAGATGTCAGCTTACCCCCAGCTTAATTTCTTATCCTATATCATTAGCAAGAGTGTCTTACCATCAATGTCTGCTGTGTAACCAGAATCAGTGATAATAACTTATACCACTTTGTGAGTAACTAAAGGCTCTCTGGCCAAGAACTTATGCCTACATATAAGTTCTTATCCTTCCTATACCTGACACTGGGATTTTCACTTAAAAGCCAAATCCTTCTAGGAATACTGTTATCAACTTAAGCAAAGTACCTCTGATTAAATTATTGCTTTTACGTTTTTGTTTTAGTTAGTTTGCAGAGTGGTAGTAGGCTTCCATGTGATTTATCCCTACACCCTTACTTTTTTTCCCCTCAAATAGTATCTTTCTCCTTCTCCTCTGTGCAATCCCCATTCAAACCTTTCTACCCCTAATGTTCCCAATTTGTTCTCATTTTCCCCTCCCCACCTCCCACATCCATAATCCTTCCACCTCTCTTGGATCATTTCTTGCTTCCTTGACTATACAATTACTTATTCCAATTCAAACACATCTAAAAATCTAAATATTTTAAATGTAGCATTTTCTATGAGAAAACATAATGGCATCTATCATTCTGGAACTTGGTTATTTCATGGATATTTTCTTATTTTCCTCATTTTTCTGTAAATTACTACTGAAAATAATTCCATTGTGTTCATATACATTTTCATCATCAGCCCAGAAGCTGAGGTATCATTTTGTACCTACTGTAAAGAGGACAGCAGTGAACATGAATGTTCAGGTATTTGATAATATGGTGTGGAATCATTTGGTAAGTTGTCAGGAGTTTCATAACTCAGGTTATATGGTAGTAGTGTCTTTGGTTGTTTGAGGAATGCCATACTGATTTCTGTAGTGGATGTACTAGTTCATATATCCACCAACAATATATAAGGAGCTTCCTTTCCCAACAACTCTAATGCGTTTGTTGTTTTCTGCTTTCCCATAATAGTCATTCTGACCAGGGTAAGAGGAAATCTCCAAGTACTTTAAACTGGCATTTCTTTGATGGCTAGTAATGTTGAATGAGTCTTGTTTTGCTTTAATATTTACTGCTCATTTTTATTTCTACTATTGAAAGCTCTGTTCTGAGATTCATTGCCAATTTTTTGGTTGGTTTGTCTGTTGTCATATTCATTAGTTTCTTGAGTTCTTTGTATATTTTAGATGTAAATGTTCTGTGAAATGTATCACTAGCAAAGATTTTCTACATTCTGTAGGCTGCTTTTTTTCATTCTAATGGTAGTTTACTTTGCTAAAGAGAAGTTCTTTTAATTTTGTGAGGTCTTCTTTGTCACTTTTTGATTTCCATTTCTTCCTGAGCAATCAAAGGGCTAATTAGGAACCACACTTCTTTGCCTATACTTGCACCTCCAGTTGTACCCTACGCCTTTTCTCCAGCAGTTTCATGTTGATTCATTTGGAATTGACTATTTTGCACAGCCTTAGAGGTTAGGATCTAATTTTATTCTTTGATGTGTTGAAATCCTTTTTTTGCCAGCACAATTTGTTGAAGCTGCTTTCTTTTGTCTAGTGTCAATTATCAGGTAGATGAAAGTACATGTGCTTTAATCTGGATCTTCTGTTCAATTGCACAGATCTCCAAGTTTGCCTTTAAGCAAATACCATGCTTTGTTTCTGTAGCTATTTATTATAACTAGAAATCAAAGAATGAGGCTAAAGAGCATGCATGGTCTAGACCTAAGCCCCCCTGTACCTCTGTGGCTGATGGCGGCTTGGTCTTCATTTGGGGTGCCTGGTGAGTGGAGGACTGTGGGGGCTCTTTTTAACATGGACTCTATGCCTGCTTTTGGATCACTTCCCCCTGGCAGGGCTGCCTTGCCTGGCCTCAGCGGATGAGGATATGCTCAATCCTGATGTGACTTAATGCACTGGGGAGAGTTGATATGGGGGGAGAGGATCCCTTTTTCTGGGGGAAAAGGGAGAGGGGAAGGAGGTGAAGGGTGGAAATGTGAGGAGAGGAGGGAGGGGCACCCTTGGGATATAAAGTAAAGAAACTGAAATAAAAAATAATTAAGAAAAGAAATCAGGATTTTTCAGACTTTATTTAGCTATCCTAGTCCTTTTGTACTTTCATATGAATTTTAAAATTATTGTTCATATTTCTGCAGACAATGGTGCTGGAATTTTGATTAGATTTGCCTTGTGTCTGTAGATTGCTTTCAGTAAAATGGACATTTTCACAGTGGTAGTTCTTATCTATGAGCATTGATGCTTTTTCCATTTCCTGGTATCTCCTCAATTACTTTCTTATATCTCTATTTTCTCTAGAGTTTTTATCAGTAGTATATGTCAAATACCTTTTTTTCATCTACTGAGATGACCCTGTGGGTTTTGTGAATAGATATAGTTCTGCTGATATTTTTTACATTTGTGCTTATAAGACAAAAGAAGCAAAAACAATTAACTAACACTGACCCATTCCTCTTTTCTAGTCTATCAATTAAATAGCAGATAGATGTTTATGATGCTATAAAGAGGCAAGGATATTTGTTTTAATACCTCTTTTCCATGTGGATGAAATATTGACTTTGGGCTATGCATAAATTGGAAAGCACGTTTGTGCAAACTGTAGTTTAAGGTTATAATTGAGCAATTTAAATATTTTTAATTCAAAAAAATACTAAGGGAGATTTTTTTGGTATCAAAAAGCACTTTATTTTTTATTTATTTCATTATTTAAGTTTCTATATGTGTATCAAATTTACATAAATTATCCTCTTTTTCTCCTACTGATTTCTCCATTTCCCAAGTAAAGGAATTATTTTTGTTTTTGTTTTTTTTAGGGGGGGCATGGGCAGGGTTTCTCTGTGCAGCCTTGGCTGTCCTGGACTTGCTTTATAGACAGGATGGCCTTGAATTTACAGAGATTTACCTGCCTTTGCCTCCTGAGTGCTGGGATCACGGGCATGAAGGAATTCTTGTATTTTTGGTTGTGGGCCTAGCCTTTAAGGGCTGAGCCATCTCTCCAGCCCAAAGAAATTCTTGATAGCTTTAAGGTAAAACAGCAATTTTGGAAAACTAGTTTCAAATGTTTGTCACTAAATCTCAGTTTGATTTGTTCTGATTATTGTACAATGATATTATAAATATATTCAACCTTAAAATTTTGTGTGTCTGAATAAAGTTATGAACTATGAAATTGTAAAAAAATATAATCTGAGAAAGCTTTTATGCTTATCAGCAAGAAATCATTACATAGATATGAGTTGCAATGAGTAAAAGAAAAAGAAAAGCTGAATAATGTATGCGTTGCTTAAATCAAGAACATAAGATTTACATGTGGGAAGGAAATCAATATGATAATAAGAAAAACTGTCATACTTTGAATTGTAATTCAAATTTTTCAATGACTTGAAAACTGAATCATTCTATGTAATTTAATTATTACATCGTAGAGTAGTTAATAAAAATTGTTTACTTGTGAAAAAAAATGAACAATAATTGAAAACTGCTAATTATAGTTGAAGGAAAAAAAGTCTTCCAAATAGGCAAACATTGTTTTAGAATTCCAATCTTATATGTCCTTTTGGCCTTCCCAGAAGTTCAAACATGCTTTCTTTCACATAACGGTCCCCATTAAGAACATGTGGAGCTGCCCCTCAGGTGGAGTTCTCATAGTTATAACCAACCTCATTACATTTATGGTCTTACCTATTTTTATGTGATGTCAATATTGTAACATAAGTAAGTTTTTGTGCTCCTTATCAATTTCCTCAGGCTGATTATGTTTCAGTTTTTCTTTGGGAGATGAGACACAGAAGTCTGTTTACCCCAGACAAAGAATCAGTGATATATCCAAGTACTGATTACACCAGTGTTCAGCTTGATGAACCAATGAGCTTATGGGGGTTACTTACAGGAATTTGGGAAAAGGGTCCAATAAGTGGAGACACGCAGCATGTATTGTGTGTGTGTGTGTGTGTGTGTGTGTGTCGTCCTGCAACTGCTGCAATTCACAATTTACATGACCGCATGCGGCACTCATTTACTAATAAACAAATGCACACATTTCAAAACACATGGCTTAAAAGTATTTGACTAAAGAAACACCCCATAAGTCAGTGGTGTTTCTTTAGAAAGAAAACACCTTCTAAAACTGTGACCCAGTCTACAATTCATATTGCTTTAATCTGCTCCTGAGAAAAGAAAGGAAAAAAGCCAAGCCTGCACAAGCCTGTAATCCTAGCACTCAGGGAGGCAGAAGCAGGTGGATCTCTGTGAGTTCAAGGCCAACCTGGTCTACAAAAGTGAGTCCAGGATAGCCAAAAAAAGGCTACACAGAAAAACCCTGTCTCAAAAGAGAAAGAAAGAAAGAAAGAAAGAAAGAAAGAAAGAAAGAAAGAAAGAAAGAAAGAAAGAAAGAAAGGAAGGAAGAAGGAAGGAAGGAAGGAAGGAAGGAAGGAAAAAGAAAAAGAAAAGAAACTTCTACAGGAAGGCAGTGGTCTATGGAAAGCTCTGTCTCTGTTTTTGAACAGAGGTAAGAAAGAAAGTTAACTACAGGAGCTGTTCATCAGACTTGGAATCTGGGAAAGTAGACATAAAAGCAGGTCTGAAATGTATAAGATGTGTAGAGCAGATGAGCATGAGCCTTAGAATAGTTGCTTCTCAAGGAGATAAGTTGAAGTGAAATGGAACTGACTTGAAAAAGAACAGAGATAAAAAGAAAATTCATCTTAAAATGAAATATACCTCTTCTTCTATCTAGGAGAAAACAGCAGAGATGCTGTAAACTCTAATCCATCATTGTCCTTACCTTGGTTTTCCATCCAAAACATCCAGACTCCTTTCCCATTTGTTTCCCTTTTGCAGGACTAGGAATTTAAGCTACTGTGTTGTGTAATCTCTTTCTCACTGGGCTATTGATCCAGCCTACTTTCACTTTTTATTTTGAGACATGGCTGCACTAAATTGAACAGGCTGGCGTTTAGCTCATCATGTAGGTCAGACGGCTCTTGCCTCACCCTCCCGCAGAGGTGACCGCATGCGGCACTCATTCCACAATCAGTCCACAAAATGGGAAGCCTTCAAAGCATGGGACATGGCCACAGAGGAGTGGAGGTCTCACAGGTTCAAATCTAAACACACAGGTGTTTTTGAGAACAGATGAAATATTTTTGTTTGTTAGGCCTGTTGGGTAGACGTTACATATGCGGAAGTCTCCATTTCCTGGCAGATATTATTAACTGTGATTTTTTTAAAGTTCTATAGAATTCCTGAGCAGTAGTCTAAAACTGTATGAGGTGTTTATCAGATTCTTCATCACACAATAGGCCTCCCTAAAGCCAAATGAAAATGTATTTCATTGTGGATATTTTCCAGAAATACTAAAGGATGAAATTTTGCTTTCCAGACACTAGAGTAAACTGATGTAAAACAAATTAGGAGTATATATAAAAGTTAAACACAGTGTGATATGAACAGAATTGATAAGTAATGTCAGTGTCATAGCCGATTGTTACAGGATTCTGCTATTTTAACATGACATATTGCTCCAGTGAATGAATGACGAATAAAAGAGATAACTCTTACAAAAAAATAAAAATCAATTCACTTCCATGTTTTGTGTAACTGTCCCCCAAAGAACTGACTCTGAGTCTGAAATACGGCTGGAAAGTAATGGAACCTTAACTTGAAGATGTGGAACCTCGTTCCCAGGTTTCAAGTTCTGAGTACTTGTTCTCCAGACAATGGCACTATTTTGAGAGGTGGGTCCTCTGTGGAGGAGTACAGGTTTCTGAAGTCTGTACCTTCCCTTGATTCCTGCCCTGCTCTCTGTGTCTTGTTCAACTGACACTTGAACAGTTCTCATTGTCCAGTGCCATCACCAATAAACTGAGCTCTTTTCCCTTCTTATTCTGTGAGGACTGGCTGAGCCCCTTTGAAAGCCTAAGTCAAACTAATCTTCCCTACATGATGTTGTTTCTGCCAAGCACTGTGATCATACCAAACCGAACTTCTGGAACTCCCTTAAGGTTTTTAAGACTATTTCCTACTGTTTTATTACTGCACTCACAGCCTCCACTAAAGACTTTGCAATGTGGTCATGTCACTGAATTGGCTGAATTGATATTATAAACATGGCTTCTTTCCATTTTCTTGAAGGCAGTAAGTATTGGCCAGTACTTAAAAATAAAATTGAACTCTGTGTTCTTCATCTTTCCTTTACTATAGACAAATTCTTGAGACAATTAAATTAAAAGATAAAAGATTCATTCTGACTCATATTTTGGAAGATCTGCACTTTAATAAAGAGGAGATTGTCAGGGACTCACGGTAGCATTGTGACAATACTACAAGAAGGCTAGGGTTAAAAACCATAAAAGCAAAAACATTAATATTCACTAAGTATGAGCAAACAGTGAGAAACACATGTATACACAGCTTGACTAGGTGCTAAGCAGTACCCAGAAAAAAAAAAAATATATATATATATAGATCGTTTTAATGGAATTATTGTCTACCACATGTTTTTAAATGCAAAAGGGGGGGGGGAGCCAACAGCTACGCTGAAGTGCCCCCAGAACCAGCAGAACAAGTCCATATTCATCTCAGGTAGAAATATTTCTTGTTACCTTTTGGATTCCCTTGCCTAAGACTTTATCTTGGCTCTAACACAAGAATGTCCCATTGACACAAAAAAGATGAAGAACCGAGGAAACCATTTTCTGAGCCAGGAAGTCACATTTCCCTTAAACTGAAATCACTAAAACACAAGGAAAGTTGAGACTTGTGACAGAGAAAAGATATGGTGTCAAAGAGTTGCTATTCCGAAGAGCATACTGGCTGTGGACAGAATCAGGAGACATGGTCCCCATCTCCATAGCGATTTATACGAGCTAAGTAGCCTTCTCAGCAGTGCGGATGTTTGCTACCTCTATCCGTTAAGCAATGCCGAGAGATGGGTCTGTCATTGTTGAAAAAAAACAAACAGTGCTGAGCACAGTGGCACAGGCCTTTAAAGAATCCTAATACTTGGGAGGGGGGAGGGCAGAGGAAAGGCAAACTTCTGAAGTCAGCGTGGAACAGACAATGAGATCTCATCTCAGGAAAACATAAAAGAGCAAAATATTCAACAGAGTTGAGTTGTCCAGGAGACAAGATGAGCAGAAGATAGAAAATAATTCAAATCCATGGATTTAGTACCTTCAGCTACTATCCTAACATTTCTATCAAATGCAATATAGGCACAAAATAACAACATTTTTATACACCAGAGAAAATTTATAAAATCTAATATTTATTATTCCTTTAAGATTATATCTTGTTGTATAAAGACTTTTTTTCTGGTAAAACACTTAGATATAATTAGTCTTCTACTATCATTATTGAACTTATCATTTTAAACACTTTCCTATTCACAATCAACCTTCCTCTGTGTCCATATATGGATTTATTTATCATAGTCATAGTTTATAAGATTCTCCTAACTAAACAAAGTTGAACAAATGTTAGAAACTCAAAATGCAATGAGTATGAAGTTGGTAGTTAATACAAGACCTAGTGACAAGTTAGAAAAGTGTGTGCAGACTTTGTTCAGAGATTCCTCTCTGTATAAGCATGAAGACGCCAGTAACTTACAAGAGGACCCCAACAACCCCTAGTGGGAAGCGTAAATGTCTCCCATGGGTTTAAATGAATCCCAGCAAAAGCAAATCCCTCCATTGCCATAGTAATTCTGGATTTGTTTGCTAATGTATACATCTAGCGTTTTTTATAGTGAATCAAATCATAACAGTAAATATTGGTGCAGGTTTGTGAAGGGGAAAGATGAAAGGAAGGAGACAAAAGTGATGGAAGTTATCTGTTACACAGAACAAAATTTGTTGTTTCCGATGGTTTGACTCATCTCTCTGAGCTTTAGTTCAAGGTGAAAGTGAATTCACATGAGGACAAACATAGGAGGTGAATTCAATAAAAAGAAAATAAAAAAAGGGTATTTTATTTTCTCATTTCTGTAAAAATTTTATCTAAGGCCATTTGTATGTCATGAACTTACTTATTTAACAATTTTATCACATGAGAAAAGTATACAGACATAAATTTTTAAGACAAAAAGTTAGTATAGATTTCCTTCTGTAAATTTTATACTGCCACGAAAATATGCTTTTTATAGATATTCACATAAAACTAGCATTTTGTCTGATTCTTCCTTATTCCTCCATTTATTAATTCATTACTTTATTCTAGAATTTACCAGCTCTGAAAAACTTTGAGAATTACCCAGGAGCCCACAAGATTTCTAATGATTCTACAAGCAAATGCATACTTTCTTTGTTTAATCTTCATTGCTTCCTTCCAATTCCAGATGTAACAAATTTCACAACTCAACTTATTTTTGAGCATTTACAAAAAAATCATATTGTCTGAATTTAAATCCCAATTGGGCCCCTTTGGAGATTTTAGTTTTTAGATTGAAATGTTAGCTGTCTTAAAAGTTAAGATGCAGAAACTGTTTGCCCTGATGCTGTGCTGAGGCAGTGGGGATTTCCGAGCTTGAAGTAGACTCCTTTTTGTTCTCTTGTCCCACAGACTGGGATCTGAGAAGCACAGAAGGCTTACTTTCAGCTACCTGAACCTACATAATGTAGGAGCGTTTCTCTAGAACACCTACACTTTCTAAACTCTGAAAGTGTTTCTCTTTTGTCATCAAATGTAGCATATATGTCCTAGCTGCCTCTTTAAAAACAACATTAATGTCCTTCAAATGTTATTATAAGGAACAGTACAGGTACTGTGAGATTCAAATTCCTCAGATCTTATATATTCATTTTATAGGTCAAAATCAACGTACGGACAAAGAAACTAATTTAGCCACTTCCTAGTTAACTATAAAATATTGAGTGATACTGGAAGAGAATGTCAGAATACATTTCATGCAAGAAGAGAATGAGTTTTCACTGTGAATATATGTATTTTAAGGTGATACATATTTTGTTGATGTAAATTTATCCGTATGTTAATCTAGATTATCTTTCAATGCTGTCCCTGTTATCTATCAATGTAGAAATAACTGTTCCTGAGATCTGTTTTGAAATGTCATCATACTGTATAAAATAATTATAAGGAAACACTGGCCCTGTAAAATGTATTTATATAAGATGTCGCACAGGCCCTTCCTCCTGTGACCACAGTCACTATCGACTCAAGTAATTAAGCTCCTTGAATCACATAAACTGGGTTCTAGGAAACGATGATAAATGCCTTTAGTGTCTACATGACTTATCTTTCTCCTTTACAAATCAGTAGGATGGGTTAATGGTTGATTGTTGAAATTATCTACTTTGAAATAACAGAAACTTATGACAAAAATTAATATAAATTAATCAATGTAAAATGGTTAGATCATAATTTAACATGTGATCAGAAACAGACTTTGATGGTGTTATGAAATAATATTTTCCTAAGAACAAAAATATTTACATACTTACTTCTTTTAAAGATTGAAACAATTGCATTTGATATTATATAAGGTAAGATTACATTATTTATAAGGAACACAGTAGTAAATGTATTCTTTTTTATCACAGTGAAACTTCAGAATTAATGAAAGATGTTTATCACCTTCTCAGGCATAAGTATGGAAGTGAATATCTGAATGACTTTATAAGAACAGCACTTTAAATTATGTCATCAATTCTGAGTTTCTTTCAACTTTGCTATAAACTACAGATTGATGTTGTCACTTATTCTTTCACTTATAACTTGTTTGTTCATGCATTTACAATATTTTGCATATCATATTTTCCAAAATGATATCTGTCTATTAGTTCAAACTCAAATAGTCTAATGTCCTTTTCTTTAGTTTTATTTAATTATATATTTATGACGCTCAAAGTAATTATGATACATGTATGCACCATCAGTTGGCCAACTGAGCAGAGGATGAATGTTCTGCTCACAACTTTTTGCAGTGAGAACAGTTAAAAATCTACAGTCTTTCTTTTTCTGAAAATACCCTTAAATTTTTTTTTAGGTCTACAAGGTTAATTTCTATCATTTATTAACTAATTATCAACTGATTTTTATTCTAGTTAATCAATTTACTTTACCTAATTCTAATTTGTTATTTATTCATTTGAAGTTTTAAAGAAAGGATCTTACTATGTAGCCCAGTTGACCTCAAATTCACTATCCTCCTGCCTAGGGGCTCTGAATTCTAGCATTATAAGCACATGCCATCAGATAGGCCTACTGTTTATATTTAAAATTATAGTTAAAATATGTTTTCTTTCAAGAGGGAAGAGGTAAAATGCTGTTTATAAATGAGAATGTGATGGTTTCGTTGCCATGCACATGCCTTGACCTCTAAACCATGTAAATAACATAATAGTTGTCCTGAGTTAGAGAGGAAATAGATGTTTCTCTATTTATCCTAATAGGAAATCACCTTGTCCTAACTTTCAAGTTCATTTGAGCTTTGAGAAGTCCAGTGTGTTAATAAAGCAGAATATGCTGCTGAAAATCAATTATCACCAGAACCAAAGGAGTCAGACCTTTTCAAGGTGCCAGATGAAAGGTGTGAGGTTCCTCATAAACACCTTTTGGGGAATTAACAGAGAGAATGGTCGTTTTCACAGGGCTCCACGCTTGCATCTGCTGCATGTCTCCCAAGGTTCTCCATGTTACAGACCATCTGTCATACAGCTTTGCACAAGACAAATGTGAAACAGATAGGTTGTGGCTCTTATCACTGAGGAGTAAACAATGACCTTCTGTATGGTCCCAGGCGTAAGTAATAGACATTCATTTGACCACAACTATACACCCTCTGAATCACACCATCTGCAGGTCATCCCAATTGCTATTTCTTCCTCATAACTGCATAAGCATTACCTACCATCAAATATGTCCTTCCAGACAGCTTCCCAAAGCATGGGAGGAAGCAGATTCTCCCACTATGTTCTGCTTCTGCCACCAATACTCTGAGCACATATTGGAACAAGTCTGACAACACACCAGGAGACAGCACTGAGAATGTCAAGAGGAGGCTCTGGAGAGGCTGCAGAGTGGAGAAGTGCAGACTGCAGCCCACAGCATGCTAGTCACGGTCTCCTAATGTCTCCAGAGAGCCGGCAGGATGAGAAACAGAGCATTGCAGAGACGACACGACAAAGAGAGACTGTCCCTGTAACCGTCGTCAGTACCATGCCATCTGACCTGATATTGGAGGAAAGGGACTGATGTATGTTATTTTTCCTTCGTTTTCCATTTTAGATCACAGAAAAAAAATTTAACTGATGAAGAAAATTTAACTCACTGTAAAGCAATGAGCACCCAGGGATGTTTGGAGTTTGGAATAGAAATATCCTCCATAGGCCTGTGTGGTAAAGGCTTGGTTCTCAGTGTGGTTGCTGCTAGTAGAGAGAGTAGAAACAATTAAGAGGTTACCCTGCGTCATTGAGACTTCATGGGTGTTACCTCCGTGACATTTCCAGGAGACGGTCTCACAGCAGACATACTGTTCTGGCTCTTGCAGTCTTTCCGGCCCTCTTCTGCAATGTTCCCTGAACACTGTGCTAGGGCTGTGTTGTGGGTAAGCTAGCTGGTTCTGGGGACCACATAGGTGTGGTTTTCTGTAATGGTCAAAAAAGGGCCTTTCTTTGATGAGGTATGAGAGCTACATTTATAGATCTGTATAAAGATAAAATATTTGCAATGTTGTCAGGAACTGTGCTGCTTTAGTAAAATGGCAATTTGGGTTCTCCTCCAACATCCCTGCCCTCACTAGCCCCTAGTTGGCTAGGGTTCCAACAACATGGTTGCATAACTAGACCTGAATGAGGACATGCTAACACAGACAAGGAGAGAATGTTACAGGACCCATACCCTTGAAAAAGAACCACAGGCATTTAAGGAATCAAGTGAGCAGAAGATAATGATCGTCCCCAAGGAAAAGCACACCAATTGGTCATCCAATATCAAGAGGTCAGCCCTGAAATAACATCATAAAAATAACATTGCCAAACCTTCAGCAGAAGGAGACAGGGAAAGGACAGGAGCCCCACAAGGAACAAATATATCTGGGCACAGGGTTTTTTTCTGAAACTATTTCTCCAACCAAGGACCATGTATGGATATAACCTAGAACCTTTACTCGGACGAAGCTCATGGTAGCTCAATAACCAATTGGCTTCCCGTAGTAAGGGGAACAGGGACTATCTCTGACAGGAATTCAATGGCAGGCTCTTTGACTCCCCACCCCCCAAGGGAGGAACAGTTCTGCTAGGCCACAGAGGAGGACTTCACAGCTAGCTCTGAAGATACCTGATAAAAGAGGGCCAGATGAAAGGGGAGGAGGTCCTCCCCAATCTGTGGACTTGGAAAGGGGCAGGTAGAAGTTGAGGGAGGGAGTGTGGGATTGGGAGGGAATAAGGGAGTGGGATACAGTTGGGATAGAGAGTTAATAAAATGTAACTAATAATAATAAACAATAAAAAAACAAAAAACAAACAAAAAATAACATTGTGCAAAATAAACAGATTGCTTAGGAACAAAGAAAACGGGAAAATCACGTGATTGTAATTTTTAAAAAGGTTTATTTATTATTTATATAGTGCTCTGCCTGCATGTATACCTGCATGCCAGAAGAGGGGATCAGATCTCATTATAAATGGCTGTGAGCCATCATGTTGGTTGCTGGGAATTGAACTCAGGACCTTAGGAAGAGCAGCCAGCGTTAAAAACCAATGAGCCATCTCTGCAGCCTATATGATTATATTTTAATTTTAAAAAAAAAGTTAAAAAGAGGTGAACATAATGGATATTTTTTTAATTATTGGGAGCATGCCTTTAACAGGGATAGTGGAAGCTGATTTTCCTCAAATTCTCTTCCTCCAGGTCTTAGGGACATGTGCGCCACTCCATGACATGATGTGCTGTCATGAGCATAAACATGTTATTCAGTAAGTCAAAATAAGTCTTTGCTCTCTATGAATAAATTGTCTCAGGTCTCTTGTTATAGCAACAGAAAGCCTTCTAACACACCCAGTAAGCCATGTCATTTCAGTATGTGTCTAAAAGATATAAAATGCTTACAGAATCAAATGTGGCACATCTAGCCTTGTTTTGGTTTTTGCTGATGCTAGATGCTATTTTTTCTTCCTGAACATCCACTTAATTATGTAATGAAATGGCAAATGATTTCTACAAACTTACTTCTACCTCCATTTAAGACAAACTGCATTGTCAACTAGAAATGTGAGCATAAAGAGGGTGGGAAGAAGGAAGATGCAGACAAGGGACCAGAGGGAAGAGTGGCTGAGACTAACAATAAGTTCTGTGATTTAACTCTCCAGAACCTGAGGTGAGAAGACACCCCAAACCATCAGGTAGAAGGGCTGAGCACAGGCCTCTCACCAAAGGAAGCTAACCTGACACGTTCTCACCCACATACCTCATTGTATTTTCATTATTTCAGTTCCTTTTCCTATGATGCCTTTTTATAGCTGTGAGTGCACACCTGCTCTATTTAAAACTCCAGGCATTCTGAACTATCAGATATCTTCCTGACATTTGAAAGTTGGTAGCCTTACTATTCCAAAGAACAAAGGAAGACATAATGAGTCCTGTATGTTTTCTTTGAAGTCTATTTGCCTGTGTCCTGTCACTGTTTTTCTATTGTCACTTGTCCTCTATTCAACTTTTTCAAGTCTGGATTGCAGAAATACTTTACTGACATTCCTCACTTCTCAAGTTATCTCTATCTTATCTTTACTCTGAACTTGGCTGTCTGTCAGAACATAGTTGTGGTTCCCAATCATAAGTCTTTAGGAAAGGCAAATTTCTAAGCACATTAAGTACCTTACTCTTTTCTTGGTGTCATTTAATTTTTAGCATATATTGAGCTAATTATTGAACACAGATGCTGAGCCGAGAAGCAGACAGAAGCATGCAGTCATTGCTAATTATATCATTTCATCACTCTGTGCTCTGATGGCTACCGGTTTGTGGGAGCACACAATGGAATTCAATACATTCTTCATTTCTCTGTTTAAAATTGACTATTTTACATTGGAATACAAAGCATGCCATGCAGTTTGTGTCATGTGATACTTTCATGCATATTTGTCATTTCACTTTGCTCTTGCTTGTCTCCATCAGCACTGTCCCCCATCTCTCCATCTAATATAGTGATGCTGCCTTTCCTATCGCTAGCTTCCTCTTTTTTTCTCTCATATTACAGTATTCTGGTACCCTCTGCTGTCCACCACCCCAGCTTCCCTTTAGATGTCTTCCTCTCACTGATTCTATTTTTAAGAATTACACACACACACACACACACACACACACACACACTATCTCTATAAATTTAAAATGTTCTGCATAGAAGAATAAGCATGCTTCTTGTCTTTTTCTTTCTGGGTCCAGCTTACTTCACTTAACATTACATTCTCTATCTGCACCTGTGCATTTTGATTCATTTCTCTAGTGGAAAAACTGAAATTGTGTTGGGGGGGAGTGCAAGAGTGAAGGGTGGACGTGACAGAACAGGGAGATAAGTGGACTGGAGTACACGATGTAAAATTCACATAGAACCAGTACAAGGTACACAAATTTTAGTATGTTATCCTACATTATATGTCTAATATCCACTTAACACTAAGTATATACCCTGTGTGTCTTTCTGCTTCTGGGATAGCTCACTCAGGATGATCCTTTCCAGTTCCCACCATTTACCTGCAAATTTCATGATTTCCTTCTTTTTAATCGCTGAGTAATATTCCATTGTGTAGATGTACCACAATTTCTGTATCGATTCCTCAACTGAGGGGCATCTGGGCTGTTTCCAGTTTCTGGCTATTACAAATAAAGCTGATACAACAAGTATACAAGCTTGTTGTATACTTGAGAGTCTTTTGGATATATACCTAGGAGTAGTATAGCTGGATCTTGAGGAAGCACTATTCCTAGTTGTCTGAGAAAGTGCCAGATTGATTTCCAGAGTGGTTGCACAAGTTTACATTCCCACCAGCAGTGGAGGAAGGTTCCCCTTTCTCCACAACCTCTCCAGCATGTGCTGTCATTCGAGTTACTCATCTTAGCCATTCTGATGGGTGTAAAGTGAAAGCTCATGTTTGTTTTGATGTGCATTTCCCTGATGACTAAGGACGTTGAACATTTCTTTAAGTGTTTCTCTGCCATTCGATATTCCTCTATTGAGAATTCTCTGTTTAGATCTGGACCCCATTTTTAAATTGGATTACTTGATTTGTTGCTGTTTAACTTCTTGAGTTCTTTATATATTATGGATATCAGGCCTCTGTCAGATAGAGGGTTGCTGAAGATCCTTTCCCAGTCTGTAGGCTGTCGTTTTGTTCTGGCAACAATGTCTTTTGCTTTACAGAAGCTTTTCAGTTTCATGAGGTCCCATTTATTGATCGTTGCTCTTAGAGCCTGTGCTGTTAGTATTCTGTTCAGGAAGTTGTCTAATCAGGAAGGAGGACTCTGGCTCAATCCCCATTCAGAAAGTCAAAAAGGATGTACATCGGAGGAGGAGAAAACAGGGAACAGGACAGGAGCCTACCACAGAGGACCTCTTAAAGGCTGCAGGGTATTGAGGCAGATGCTGAGACTCATAGCCAAACTTTGGGCAGAGTACAGGCAATCTTTTTTTTTTTCCAAATGGATATAAAATGTTTTTTGTTGTTTTTTTATTATTATTGTTAGTTACATTTTATTAACTCTGTATCCCAGCTGTATCCTGCTCCCTTATTCCTTCCCAATCCCACCCCCCCTCCCTCAGCTTCTCCCTGCCCCTTTCCAAGTCCATGGATTGGGGAGGACCTCCTCCCTTTTCGTCTGGCCCAGAGTACAGGGAATCTTATGAAAGAAGTGGGACATAGTAAGATCTGGAGTGGACAGGAGCTCCACAAGGAGAGCAACAGATCCAGAAAGTATGGACACAGGGGTCTTTTCTGAGACTGATACTACAGCCAAGGACCACTCATGGAGATGGCCTGGTACCCATGCACAGATGTAGCCTATGGCATCAGTATCCAAGTGGGTTCCATGGTAATGGGGACAGGGACTGTCTCTAACAGGAACTACTTGGTCTGCTCTTTGATCACTCCCCCTGAGGGGGGAGCAGCCTTACCAGGCCACAGAAGATGACAATGCAGCCACTCCTGATGAGACCTGATTGACTAGGATCAGAAGGAAGGGGAGGAGGACCTCCTTTATCAGTGGACCTGGAGAGGGACATGGGTGGGAAAAGGGAGGGTTGGATTGGGAGGGGAGATGGGAGGGAGGTACAGTGGGGATACAAATTGAATAAACTTTAATTAATAAAAATAAAAGTAATTAAATGATAATAAAAACAAAAATAAACAAACAAAAAGGATCAGTAAAACCTTGTTTAATTTTCTTTTAAACAAAGAATAGTAAAATTTTCTGATCTCAGACTTCTCCAAACACCACGATTATGTTAAGTATGCTCACAAATGAATTTGGGAGCCTGAGAAAGGAGGATTACAAGTTAGAAGCCACCATGTCTCAAATCAAACATAAGATAAAATAAAATAAAATAAAATAAAATAAAATAAAATAAAATAAAATAAAATAGATACGAAAGAAATGCTGACTAAAGAAAGCTTAGGCTAAATGAGAACCCTGAAACCAACAGAATTTCAGTAGTAAGAAACTTAGCCAATATCAGAAATGGAACTAGCCTATTCTTATCTAAGGAGATAGATAGAATAATAAATCCTAAGTCTACTTCTGAACCCTTTATTTTTGACCCCAGATTGATATATGCTTCAGAATCTGAAATGGGCAAGGTAGAACTCAAGGAATTATATCACACAGATTAGACACAATATCCTGTCTGGACCAGATTTTTAGAGAGTGTTTTAAAAATGCTAGCATTGAGATATGACTGTAGATTTATCAAATTGATACAATTACAGTAGCTAAGGATATGGTCCAGAGTATATGACCTTTTGTGCATCACACAAAATCATCCGGACATCCTGGAGGATGAGGATTAACACCTTGTTTAAAGATACTAAAAAACACTGTCAAATAGTTCTGATTGAAATCTGATTTTGTGTAGAGTTGTGGCATAATAATGACAGACATCACAAATAAACATTAAATGGAAAATATTTGAAGTTGTGGACCAAACTGTATAGAGAAGTGAATAATGATAACCAATAGCTATTTTAAGAAAAAGGGGGAGGCAGATGCTTTGTGCTGTAAGTCCATTGTATAAAGGTTAGTCTTTACATCATGTACAGCCCTTGACATTTGCTTAATAAAATGTGTTAAGTGGTACATATACTTCATGGCATATTGAAAAGAAATCATCACTTCCAAAACAGATAATAACTACCAATTTAGAGTACTCCCACACAAATCACAAGTGCTATTTCTGAAGGAGCTCAGTAATATAGAAGGAACCTCTTGTGTATTTTTTGGATGCAAGACCTGTCAATAATAAATCTGATGATCTATAGCTGATTCAGGGTATAGGAGGTGGGACATCCAGCAGGCAGAAGAGATTTTGGGATAGAGCCAGGCATAACAGAGTAAGCCTGCAAGAGGTGAGGATGATGGAAGCATGGTACCTGAGCCCAGGTAACCAGCCACATGGCTGAACGTAAAACAGTATAAATGGGTTATTTTAATGTATAAGCTAGTCAGTGAAGAGCATAGCTATATGGCCTAGGTATTTCTTATTTTTTATATTAATTACAGTTTATTTACTTTGTGTCCCAGCTGTAGCCCCCTACCTCATTCCCTTCCAATCCCTCCCTCTCTCCCTCTTCTCCCCCTATGCGCCTCTCTAAGTCCACTTATAGGGAAGGTCCTCCTCCCCTTCCATCTGACCCTCGCTTATTAGGGCTCACCAGGGCTGGCTGCAATGTCTTCCTCTGTTGGCCTAGGTATTTTTAAATAATATTTTTAGTCCCATGACTCATTATTTCAAGGGAGCTATGCCATATACAAGGGTGAGAGAAAAATACTATGTCA
>REGO01000460.1:1356266-1372436 GCA_010120015.1 Rhombomys opimus | reverse complement strand
TGGGTACTATAAATGGGTCATGTGTATTGGGGTGTATAGCCACACTTGTTAGCAGTTAGACTTAGACAGCAAGCCTCTCACATGATAAAGTCTCCACATCTGAACCAGGAGCGAGTGGATTATTCTGAGACTCCTGAGTCCTGGAAAAGGCAGTGTTTTGTTTTCTATGAAATTGACAGCTTAGAGTTTAGATTTCTGTCTTATCTTGCTGCAAAAAGATTCTTACCACAGCATTACAAAATCATTGGTCTATGAACATGTTCTTTGTAACCATTACCTAAGAAAAAGGGGATTGTTTTATGATGAAGAGCATCTTGGATTCTGTAACACATGGTACATAACCATGCAGAGACAGCCAGTTGTAATGTGATTGATTAAACCTATGTTTTTCAAAACAACAGCATGAACAATAAAAAAGGTAGTTAATCCAGTTACCATGGAAAGCTAGAGATACTTTATAAACAGTGCCTTAAAGAAGAGTGTGTCTAGAATCTCAGGGAAACACTAGCACATTTTGAAGCTCACAGGCTCCATGAAGAGACTGAAAGGCAAGAAGCAAGTAGCCCAGAAAAACCTATCTTCACTCTCCCTCTTCTACTCCATAGCCAATCCTGTAGTGTTATCACCATCTCTGTAGCTATCTGTTGTGAGTCTCCTCATTCTCTGTTCCCATTACCAAGGGACTAGTGGATCCTTGTGGAATACCCTCCTTACCTCCATACTGTAGACCCCCTGAGACCCTGCCACCATTCCAAAGTGTCACTTACTAAAACCCAGAAACACATTTTTCCAGTGGCTATGCCTATTAGGCCCTAGAAGAATTCCCTACCAGGAAACACATAGTCACCACATCCTTCTAAGAAATGAGAAGGCAACAGAAACCAAGGAATGAAACACCCACCCACCAAAGACAAGAACAGATATCAGAAACTAGCCTTACAATCTTCCCAAACCTAGATGCTTAGATGCCATCCAAAAAAAAAAAAAGCAATCAATAACAACCAGAACAATATGTCTGCATTAGAACACAGAAACCCTATAAAAGTAGGCCCTGAGAATTGCAACATAGCTGAAACACAGGAAAAGACTTAAAAGCAGCTTCTAAAATATGATAGCGGTCTTTAAAGAGGAATGAATAAATCCACTACAGAAATCTATGAACACACAAACAAGCAGTGAAAGAAAATAGGTATTTTTGTTTGTTTGTTTCAGCAGATCCACAGACGAAGTTTTTTTAAAAAGAGATCATGTATTTTTGAAGTGTTGAAACTTTTAAAGATTGTGAGATTTTTAAAACTTGCATTACATTTTACATTATGATGTTAACAAAGAAATTGGGGAACAAGAAATAGATAGTAATGGCATTCAAGTGCTGTGTTAGTATCATGCTGACAAGAAATGGAAACTTCTAGATAGCTTTGTCAACTTGAAACAGTCTAGAGAGAAAAGGGGAGACTGCCCAGATTAGACTACTTTGTGAGCCAGTCTGTGAGGGATTGCCTTGATTGCTAACTGACTTAGAATAGGCTGCCCCATGTGGGCTGTGTAAAGTTAGCTAACTGGTCAAGACATCAGGCAGCATTCCTCCCTGGCTTTTGCTTCAAGTTCATGCTTTTGTTCCTGTCCTGACTTTCTTCAGAGATGGACTGTAACCTGAGGCTGAAATAAACCCTTTTCTTTCCAAAACACACAACAACAATGAAGTTTAAGACCTCAAGGTAGAAATAGACTCAATAAAGAAAACCCAAATTAAGGAAAATCTGGAAATGAAAATTTTATAAATTTGAACAGGAAACTGAGAGATAACTCTCACCAACAGAATAAAAAAAAAAATGAAGTGGGAACTTTAGGTATTGAAGACACAATAGAAGAAATGGAAACCCCAGTCAAAGAAAATATTAAATACAAAAAAATTCCAATCACAAAACATTCAGGGAATCTGAGACACTATGAAAAGACCAAATCTAATAATAGGAGAAGAAGTAGTAGAAAAAAACACATATCAAGACCACAGAAAATATTTTCATATAATAAAATTTTACCTAACCTAAAAGCCACAGACCTACTTGTGGGTTTTGGTAAGAGAGTGACACTTTGAGTATGGTAGGTTAATCATAGAGTTCAGTTCCATTGTTTGTCTTACATTCCATCTACTCAGAGAGATGTGGTTGGCTACCATGTCCAAGAGAATCTTCTGCTTATGACTAAGTCATACAGCTTATGAGAGAAAGAAAAAAGTCTAAGTCAAAGATCCTGGAGTCAACCTGCCTTGATTCTGAATTTGAGAGCCACAAAATGACCCTTCCAGAGTGGAAAAACATAATGGTGACGATCTAAAAGAAGCCAGTGTAGTCAATTATCCCCCACTCTGAGGTGAACAGGTGGTTTGAATTCTGAGGTTACTTATATGATAGGTTTACTACTGCAAAACCTGAGAATGTTGGAGTTCTAGCACACGAACATCCACAGTCTAACAGCTCTAGTGAAGTGAGTAACAACGAGTTTTGAAATTACAGACATTGCTGTACGTCATTAAGTTATTTGAGATCACACTGAATTTTTTCACTTATTTATTCACTCACTTTACAGCCTGATTCCAGGCTCCTCCCACCAATCTTCACAGGCCCCTCCCACGTGTCCCACTCTCCTTCTTCTCAGAGAGGGAGAGGCTTCCAAGTGGTACCAACCCACCCTGGCATCTCAAGTCCCAGCAGGACTAAGCACATCATCTCCCACTGAAGCCAGACAAGGCATCCCAGCTAGGAAAAAGGGATCTGAAAGAAGGCAACAGAGTCAGGAACAGCCCTACTCCCATTTTTAGTGGACTCACAAGATGGCTAAGCTGCACATCTGCTACATATATATATAGGAGGCCTCTGTCCAGACCATGCATGCTCCTTGGCTGGTGGTTCAGTTTCTGTGAGCCCACCTGAGCCCAGGTTAATTTACTCTCTAGGTCTTCTTGTGGTGTCCTTGGCCCATCCAGCTCCATCTTTTCTTTTTCATACTTTTCCACAAGACTCCTGAACTCGGCCTACTGTTGGCTACGGGTCTCTGCATCTGTTTCCATCAGCTGCTGGAAGACAGACTCTCAGAATACAGTTATGCTCTGACCCTGTCTGCAAGCATAGCAGAGTATCGTTAATAGTGTAAGGGGTTGGCTCTCCCCATGGGCCAGTCTTGGTTTGCCGGTCCCTCAATCTCTGCTCCAGCTTTATCCCTACCCTTCTTGTAGACAAGACAAATTTTGAGTAAAAGGTTTAATGAATGAGTTGGTGTCCCCCTCCCTCCCCTGGAAATCCTACCTGGCTTCAGGAGGTGGTGAGTTCAGGCTCCATATCCCCTCTCTGCCCCCGACAACTAGGAGTCTCAGCTGGGGACATCATCCCCTTAGACTGCCTGGAACCTCCCCTGCCCCAGAGATGACCCCCCTCTAAGATCTCTGTTCTCTCTCCTGGTCCTCCTGACCCCACCTTCACCCAGGCTCACCACACCTGGTACTCACCACTTTCCTTTCCACCCCCTCTCACATTCAGTGTCCTTCCTCTTTATTTTTTTTCTGAGTGAGATTCACACAATCCTCCTTTGGGCCTTCCTTGGCTTCTTTGGTCTGTGGATTGTTGCATGGTTATTCTGTACTTTATGGCTAATATCCACTTATAACTGAGTATATACCATTCACCTCATGCTGAAATTTTTAATAGAACCACCAATAGGCATAAATTTCTCTCTTAGAATTGCCTCTGACATATCCTGCAATGTCTTAGAAACACAAAAATAATCAAACCCTAAATCATGCTCAAATCAATGAATAATACATAACAACACAAATACCTTCAATAACAGAGTTGCATCGTGACTGTAAAGGATTCATAAACTATCTTTAGCAACGTCCAACATATTTTCATGATAAAAGTTCTGGAGAGGTAAGACATACTAGAGCATGCCTCAATATGATAAAGGCTATAAACAAAGCACTTCTTCCAACTTTGTACTATATGTGGAAAACATGAAGGCACTTCTGTAAAATCAGGAATGAAATAAGGGTGCCAATGGTCTCCTTTTTTATTCAGCATAGTGATTAAGGCTTTAGCTCTGTAAAAAAGAGGAAGCAAAGGAATTAAAATATAGACAAATAGAAAGAAAAAAGTCAAATAATCCCTACTCATAGTTGAAATGATCCTATAATTAAAAAATAAAAAAAATAAAAATAAAAAAAATTTGTAAAGCAAAAAAAACCCAAAATAAATAAAGTGTAATTAATAGTAAAAAAATTAAAAAAATAAAAAGTATTCAAAAATAAAAAACAAACAAACAAAAAAAACCCCTAAAGTCTTCAGCAGAATCTTATGACATTAAAAAAAACCAACATTGAGCAATAAAGCTAGATACAAAAATAAATTATAAGTATCAATACTTTCTTGTAAACCAATAATTAATATGCTGTGAAACAAACAACAACAAAACCCCACAAAAACAAAAAACAAAGAACAGTATCATTCAGAATTATTTAAAAAAAAAAAACACTTAGAGCTAAACCTAACTAAACAAACAGAAGACCTTTACAATGAAAATTTTAAAATACCAAAAAATAAAATTGAAGATGACAGATTAAAAGGCTTCCAGTGTACATTGGCAGAACTCATACTGTAAAAAATGGCTGTATGACCCAAAGTAACCACGCACTTAATACAGTCCCCATGAAAATCCAAAAGACATTCCTTATAGAACTAGAAAAAAATCAAAGCAATATATAAAACTGGAAAAGACTCGGAATGGCCACAACAATCCTAAGGGGGAAAGGTCAGTGCGTAAGTATCACAATAACAGATTTCAAATTATTCTTTAGAGCCACGGTAACAAAATTAGCATGGGCTGGGAAAACAAATGTGTGAACCAGTGAAATATAATGGAGATCTCAAAGTGATCTAGCACAGCTGCAGTCACTGATATTTGACAGTGGTGTTGGATTTATATATTCAAGAAAAAACAGCTTCTTCAACAAATGATAGCATGTAAACTGAATCCACATGTGCGAGAATAAAACCAGATCCATAACCCTTGCCCTGCACAGAAAAGCAATTCAAAATGGATCAAAGATCTAAAGGTAATACTTGAAACTTCAAAACTGATAGAAAAAACTGTAAATAAAACTTTTCAAGATGCAGGTATAGGCAAGAACTTTCTGAAATGACTCTAATAGCTCAATAAATAATAACAAGAATCGACAAATGAGGTTTGTGAGATTCAAAGGCTTTGCACACAAAAGGAAAAAACAGGAGAGCTAAGACAGTGTAAACAGTAGAATTCATATCTAGAAAAATATGAAAAACTTAAAAATTAAAGAAACAATCACCCAATTAATCAATGGGCATATTAATTGAATAGCAAATTCTCAAAGGAAGGAACGCAAATATCCACAGAATATATGGTAATATGTCCAACATTTTTTACTGTCAGAAAAAATACAAATTAAATCTAAATCACACAGAAGGTCTGGCAAGATAGCATGGAATATAAACGTACTTAGTCTCACCATATAATCTCAGCTCAATACTTGAAATGCTTATGTGGTAGAAGAGAATTTACCCCTGCACATGATCCTGACCGTCACACATGTTGCATAGCATGCACACACACACCCACATTAGATAGAGAGTTAAATGCTATATAAGTAGATACAGATGATAGAAAGATATAGATGATAGATAGATAGATAGATAGATAGATAGATAGATAGATAGATAGATGATATAAATAGATGATAGGTAGATTAATGCAAATAAACTGAAGGTCTCTCTCACTCAATCAAAATAACTTCCATCAGGAAAACAAATGAAAATTAGTGTTAGATTTGGGGGGAGAAACCCTTGTACAATGCTGACATGCTGGTGGTACAGTAAACCGGTAAGCCACTATGGAAGCACCTCAAAGCTAAAAATAGAAGAGTGATATGATCCAGTATATCAATTTTGACTAAGAAATAAAAGGGAGCCAGGCAGGATAATACAGATATACTTGTGTATCTATTTCTATTGCAGTTCTACTGGGAAAATCATATTGGGACCAGACTACATTCCTTCCCACAGAAAGCAGAGTTGGATTCAACCAGGAAGAAAATGAAATCATGCCTTTTGCAAAAAACAAATGCAATTGGAGATGATTATTTTAAAACTAATAAGCCAGACTCAGACAAATAATGGCATTTTTTGCTCAATGCAGAAGATATGTCTGATCTGAATGTAGAAAGAATATAATTTTATAAGGAAAAGTTTTGAAGGAAAGAAGAAAGAAGCTAGTGTAACGAGGAAAGCTAGAACAAATGTCATGTTTTCTCTCACATATGCAATCTAGATTTACTCTCTGTCTCTGTCTATTTCTGTTTCTCTCTCTGTCTCAGAGAGAGAGAGAGAGAGAGAGAGAGAGAGAGAGAGAGAAGAAAGCAGAATGGTAACTATTTAGAGAGAAAATGGTCCAGTTAAGGGAGAGAGAGATAGTTTAGTAGGAGGAAATATGCAAATGTATTAAAAATTCAAACAAAACCCATTATTTTGTATTGTTGCTAAAACATTAACAGAAAAGGACAAAAGAAAAAAATTAAAACACTGCATAGTTTTCTTATTTGTTGTGTATTGAACTTGTAAACGTTCACGATTTCCTTGTTATCAGAACTAATTTCTAATAATGATGGTGGCATGAGATAGTATTGAATGTGATCACCTTTGTGAATCATAAAAGAAAAATATACAGTTTGCTGGATATGTTAACAATCACTTAAGACAAGTATCGTTAATTTTCTGTATGATATTTCAGGACATTAACATAAAAATAGCTTAGAATGACAGAACTCATATAGTTGAAGGTGAAAATCTTAAGTAATCAACTGATAACCAGAATCAAAACAAAACCTTAAAAAAATAGTTATTGACAACATGTGTTAGTAGAAGATACAAGTTCAAGGGAGAGATAATTTATAGATACTTGCTAATAAGAAGGAAAAGATGGGAAGTGATGGAGGAAATGAAGAAAAAAATTAAAAAGAAGTTTCCCTTCTCCTTGCCTGCAGAGAAAGTGGAGGGAAGAAAGAAGGGAGGAACAAAAGAAGAACAGTGACTTGGTTCCAGAATGAGGACGGGAGGGAGGGACAGAGAGACAGAGATAGAGACAGAGAGAGAGAGCATCCCCGGCATCCCATTCTGATGGCTCATTTCCTTGGAGACCACGAAGGGAGAGGCACCTGGGACATTTCCTGAGGTTAGTAACGAGCTCCTTACATTTATCTTACTCCTGTGGACGAGCACGCTGTGCCTGAGGAGACAGTACATCCTTTCCTAGATCACTTGGCCTTGCACATCAGCAATGTCCACTAGAGTTATTGATAGTTTTGTTTTTCAAAATGTACCTTTCTTGCATGGGGCTCCTCCTGTGACATCTGCTTATGGATACACTGCTACTCTGAGACCCCCTCCCTATGGCTACCATGGAGGTGACCCTCCCTCCAGCCAGATCTACTCCATGGCCACCAGTTCTACCTCAAGCTTCACCTGGAGTCCAATTCCTCAGTAAATTGCCATCCTTTGTCTCCCTCTATTTCCTTCCAATATTTTCATTTCTTGGACCAATCAGAGTTGCTATTGTACTGATGGCTAATGTACTGACCCTCTCAGCAACTCTGTCCTCATTTCAATGTCAGTTTTTCCAAAGAGGATTTATAAAATAAGGATTTCCAAAACCAAAAAAATACAAATGTACCTTTGTCTGAATTAAACCGCTCAGTTTATTTTCCCAGTAAGTAGAAAGTGTGGTTGCTCCTAGACGTTTACAGTGACTTGGTTCCAGAATCTTCATCCTCTCCTGCAGCAAATCCCACAGATGCAATATTTTCTACATAATACCTTTGTGTAGAATGGTGCAGAGAGCACTGGCAGATAGCCTTCCTGAACTTTCCTGTCTGCTTTAAATCACATGAAAAAGTCTTCTTAGGACCCGATACAGTGTAAATATTAATGGTCAGGAAATAGTGATGAAAAAAAACTAGTAGAAAGACTTCCTAAAAATAAGTTTCAGGCTCCCACTGGTTGAACTGGGAACCAAAATATGGAGTGCTAATTTTTTTAGTGCGCTACATTTAATTTACTGTCCAGAAAATATTTTGTGGGCTAATGTAGACAAGGCAAATGGACAATCTTGTTTCAAAATAAGAAAAAGTTGGCTGGGAACATGATACAGTGAGAGAGGGCTTACGTGCATGAGGCCTTAGATTGACTCCTAGTAAATACTATGCTTCAATTTATTTTATCTTGATTTCTGAATCAGCATTTCTTAGCCCAAAGATGTTAATTCCAGCGAAGGCATATGGTCGCCTGTCTAGATTCACACAAGTTCCATGAACAGGTGCTATATCCTGGTGGAATACTGATCATTTTCCTTTATGTTTGGCTGTAAGTATTAGAAAACCTGGTTCACTTCATCTTCAGTGATAATTCAGTTAAAACATGGAAGACAGCAGATTCTAAATGTTAACACATCCTTCTTTCCAAACAACCTGCTCTGTTTATGCATAGTCACAGAATAGTCACTTATTTCCAGAGAAGTCAGATTAATAAATGAAAGAAAATAATACATGTGTTATCAAGTTTAAATCTTTCTATCTCAGATAATCTTAATAATCAAGCTTTTCTAATTCTAAAGGAACAAATACCCACCTTGTGTCTCTAAATTAGCATTTAGCTTCTCATTCCATTAATATCACAGACTCCATCATTCAGCTTTACCGAACCACCATCAAGAGCAGGGCCTCAGCTTTCACGGGCCCTATCAGAATGTATCCAATGTATACTTTGTAATGGTGTATGATACATCAAGAAGGAAGATGCAGCTGTGAAGCTAACCTTCCCCAGACTTTCAGCTGGAAAGTGCTTAAGAGCCATGAGTCTTACTACTAGTGAGTAGTAGTACAAGATGAAGAAATGCACTGCAAAGGGGAAAAGGAACTTGGAGTGTGGAATTATCCTCACACAGCGTAAAAGGATGAGTTATAGAGAAGCAGTAATGAGCAGAGAGGAATTCTTTGTGGTACACAGTCAAATCAAGAAAGAAAGAAGGTGAATGAATGCAGATGTAGAACAAGCAAGAGAATTAGGATTGTTTTGCTAACATTTGAAGAGTTACACCATAGCAGAGTCAGAGGCGTTGTAGGGAAGACTCAAAAAAAAAAAAAAAAGGAAAGGAAAATAAAGAAGAAAAAAAGAAAGAAGGAAAGAAAGAAAGAAAGGAAGGAAGGAAGGAAGGAAGGAAGGAAAGAAAGAAAGAAAAGAAAGAGAAGACAAGAGAAGGGGGAAGAAAAGAAAAGAAAAGAACAAAAGAGAAAGATGTGGTGTTTACAGTTGACACTGGTCTTCAAAAACAGAAATGAAGAGTCAAATTTTGACATTTCCTGGTATTTCTTGCATAAATATGATAAAGTTCCAAGTTGAGTAGAGGAGGTGGCTCAATGAATAAGAATATTTGCTGTGCAAGCAATACGATCTGAGCTTTAATGCCCAATGTCCTTGTCAAATCCAGGTGTGGTCCTGTGTGCCAGTAATGCCAGCATGGAGGGAAGAGAAAGGTAAATCCCTAGAGTTCACTGGCCAGTGAGCCTGGTCACGGTGGCAAACCTCATGTTCAGTGAGAAACCCTGGCTCATGAAAGAAAATGAGGAGAGATCCGGGAAAACATCTAAAGTATTCTTTTGCTCTGACCTTTGCTCTGCATGCACAAACATGTATATGCACATATGTGTACATACTACACACAGAGACACACATAGTCAAAATTCTCCTCCTTATAGAAGTAGCTATTTTATTTCCTGACACAGGAGATCTTAGTAGGAAAGATAATCGAGATTATTCATGCCCTCCTCACACATGAAGACCACAATGCACCACTGAGAGCTGGGAGAGAAGACAAACAATTCTAGACAAACCATAAACAGAAACCTGTTTCTAAGGTACAAAAAGTGTATGCTTGCTCTCCTTGACTATAAGCCAGTGAGAGAACACAGCAGGGATACATGCCCTCTGTGGCGAAGACTACAGCTCCTGAGGCAGGAAAGGAGAAAAAAGGAATACGTAAAGAAAAAAAAAAAGGAATGGAATAATCATAAACAGAGAAACAAAATAAAGACCTCATGTGAGAAGAAAACCTAATAGAGTCAGAAGACACTTGAAAGAGACTACAGGCAGAACAAGGGCTGGAAGACATCAGGGCACAACAGTGAAGCTAAAGAAGAGCCTAGGAAAGTGAAAAGGCCAAGAGAGAAAAGGAGAATCAAAAGAGCTGCATGATGTCACTACAATACATCACAAAGCAGAGAAATCACTGATGAAAATCCTATCCAAACAGGTAAGGCTTGGGTTAAGCCAAGAGACAACAAATTCTTAAGTAATCAGCCTCCGTGAGTTTTAGCTGACCTAGGGCCTCAGTGTCCTTGAACCTGTGAAAACGGATCACACTGGGCTTGCAAAACATTCTTCTACCCTCCTTTCTGAATGCACGTTTTGCTTCACCCATATCTCAGTGCACCCACACAACAGAAACTGTGGTTATAAAGTCTGTGGGTCTTCTCTACTTAGTAAATCACAGAGGCTCACAGAGATGGATTTGTCTAAGACCAAAAATCAAGGAAGCGGAGATAACAGGTAATGGGCCAACTGTGACCAGCTGACACCAAGAAGACCAGTGTGGCTGGCAGTAGCTGACAGGCTTGGAGAGTGGCCATTTGGCTGCAGTTTTTCCTTATGTTATATGAAGCATCTTTCCCCAGGGTCTGCAATATATACAATGTCAAATGACACTTCAAGCAAATGACTGGAAATAGCTCAGATTGGGTGCAGTGTTGCAGCAGGTTCCCTTTAGGGACCAATTACAGATAAACAACATCATTAGAGTTGTAAATACTCCTGGAGCATGTCAGGCAGGAACACCCCTCAGGGAGGCACAGGTGTACACAGTTACCTCTAGTATTTAGCATAACTCAGATCTGGAATATAATTTACGGTAATTTGTGGAGGCAATACAGGCATAGGAGGATCTCCAAGCAGAGAGTGGCAGGAGGTTTAGCAGGGCCCACTGGGTACTGTGTGAGCTTCAAATTTTTCCATTCTCCTGGGCTGTGCTTTTTCTCCCTCAATCCATCACTCTCCGTGTTGGTTTTGGTAACTATGTGGCATTTTCTGACTTGCTGGTAAGGCTTCCTCTTTTTAATGCTATTCCACACCTGTTCATGCACCCTCTGAACAGGGTTGTTCTGAGATGCTTATTATTTTATTATACATTATTTGGGGTGTGTATGGTGTATGGAAAGATGCATACATAATGTGCATATATATATATATAATGCATATATATATACTGCATATATAATGAGCGATTGTAGGTCCCAGGTCAACTTGTGGAATTTGTCAATTTGTGGAATCAGTTATCTATTTCCACCTTTCCATGAGTCCCTGAAGATAAAACTTGGATTTTCAGGCTTGTGTGGCAGCCCTCTTTACCAACACACCATTTCATAGACTCTATGTCTTCCTGATGCTTTAGAATTAAGTGTGGTGACAAGACTAGTAAGACATTCAATGAATTGAAAACACTTCCAATAGAATTAATTTTGAAAAAAGAGACAGAAAACATGAGCAGCCACTTCAGTGTGGTGTGGTAAAAATTCTATATGCAAATTTACTTATCATTTATTTATTCATTTTAATTTTATGTGCATCGTTGTTTTGACTGTGTGGATGTCTGTGAGCTGTGTTCACACAGCTCTCATGGAGACCAGAAAAGGTTGTCAAATTCCTTAGAACTGGAGTTACAAACAGTTGTGAGCTGCCACCTGGGAACTGAGAATTGAACCCTAGTCCCCTGAAAGAGCAACCAGGGCTCAGAACTGCTGAGCTATCTCCCTAGCTCAATTTTAAAGAAATGCCTGCATTTAGAAGCCTATTTTTTCCTTTCTACTCCAAGAAAGCTGAACTTATTGTTATATTTGTACATTATCAAACACCTACAAAATAAATACAAAATGAAATTGTCATCAACTGGAGTCAATGAATTTTATATTGAGACTAAACTACAATGTATCAAAGTACAGCTACAATGTATCAAGAATTTGATTTCACTAAGTAATCATAGGTACACAATAAAAATGATGTACTGAGGAATAACTTCAGTAATTCTTCAATTGAATTCACAAAACTGAATTTCCTGATTTGATTTATCTGTATCAGGAAAAAAAAAAAAACAAGTTTATCTTTATTTGGAAACTATTTCTCTTGTTTACCAGACTCCGGGTGTTTTTCTTAAATAGTTCAAAAGTGAAAACATGCAGAGCCTGTCTGTGTGAGACCTTGATCAAGTATTATAATGGATAAATCCAAACTGACACAAGTGTTCTTATTGTGAAGATGATCAAGCTTTGGCTAAGGAGTGTGTGGTCCAGTCTTGAGAAGAGCCAAATGCCTCAGGGTTTTACATTAATTATCTGTAGGTTCTTTTTGTTTTGTGCTGACGGGATGCTGGATACATTTCATCCGATTCAGGGCAAGGCAGACTCTGTGCTTCCTTGCCTCTTGACTGTGTTACCATGGTGATCCAGCAGTGGATTTCTAACTAAGCCCTGTGGTGGCTGATTCTGTCAATTAGGTAGAATTTAGACTAACCTTGGAGACAAACCTGTGGGTGCATCTATGAGGACATTTTCAGAGTCGCTTAGCTGGGGTGGGAGACCCATCCTGAGTGAAAGCAGAACCATTCCTTCTACAGCACAACAGAAAAACCAATTGTGGATGCAATATTACCAGCTTCCTCACAGCTCTGAATCGGCAGTTAATGCTGCGCCTGCTATAATCATTTCTTCTGCCACAATACACTATGTTCTAAATTGAGAACCAAAATAAAGCCTTCTTTACAGTATTTTAATCAAGGATTGTGTTACAGCAGTAGGAAAAGTAACATAAGCAATGAGTATAGTCTATGAGGATTCTTGAAGTCCAGGTCTTGTAAATAAGACTGTATATCAGAGAGCATCAGAATTGTAGACACAAGCTGCCCAAATATTTGTGCACATATGCTTGTGATCATGTGTTTGGTGTGCATGTGTAACATGCATATACACACATGTTCATATGGTGTGCATTTGACTGTGTGTGTGTGAGTGAGTGATACACATTTGGACATGTATGTATGGATATGCTCATTTATGTCTGTGGATTTGGTAGCCAGAGATTGATGTCAGCCTCAGTCACTTTGCTTTGCTTTTCTTGAGAGAAGTTCTATCACCAAGGCTCGATGTTTAAATTAGACTGAATGCCAGTGAGTCCTCAGAATCTTTGCCTCTGCTCCCAGCGCTGGGGCTTCAATACGGTGCCTCTGTACCCAGCTTTTACATTGGTTCTGCATATTGGAACCATTTCCCCCATGAGCCAGCTTTACATTGAACCAAGTTCCCAGCTCCACTCAAACTTGCTTTAAAATGACAACACAGAACATTGTTTTACAGTGTGTACAGCACACTAGGAGCAGCATTCTTGCTTTTAATTCTGCCAGGGTGAAAGCCATGGCTTCAAAATGTATTCACTGTTCACATCTACAGATCCATACCCTTAGCAAAATACCCTGGAAAACTCTCAGAAAATTATGTGACAACACAAATTATGTTCTTAATTATTACTAATAAGAAATAAAAATATCTGCTGTTCTGGTGTGGTTATTAGCTAAAAGCTAAGGAAAGTTACTGCAATATGAAAAAAATATTCTTCAAATTGCCTTTTAAAACAATTCTGTCATGCTGAAGTGAGAAATCTCATAATTGATGGCCACAAAAAGCCTATCCTATTAAATAGTAGTGGCTGAAGACTTTCTCTTTTAAAAAAGCAGCTGGCCTCTTATTACAGTCTGAGTAACAAATCATGTCAAGTAACAAATTCTAACTTAGTAAAGAAAGCTTTTGCTTGAAATCATAATTGAAGAGCAAACACACACACACACACACACACACACACACACAACTCTCCTACTGGAGAGTAAATGGGGTTTTATTTCACTGAACATCTCTAATCATAAGATCAATAGGTCTGTTTATTTATAATGGGGAGTGAGCGATAGTAAGCGATGCTGGGGAGACCAGGGCATGGAACAGGTAGTAGAGGACAGATCAACCGGTAGCAGGACAGACAGGTAGTAGAGACAGATCAACCTTGAAGCTATTTCCAGATGGGATTCTTTTCAGGGTCCCTATCCTGGCTCTTGATAAGAGTGAACCCAAGTTTCCCTTTTTGTGACTGGTTTTCCTAATCTAAAATGCCCCTGAAGTCAATTTTTACCTTATAAAATATTGATGAAATGCAGAAATACTAATTGAGGGCACTGAGCACAGAGTGTAACAAGCTATCATCACTAAAGGAGGGGAATAGCAATTTTACATTTCTCACCACATGTAAGACATATCTTTGATGGTGACGATGGAAAGAAGTAAAGCCAATATGTGGCCTCACAGGCTAAGGAAACGTCATGTTCATATGATGAAGAGTTGTCCATAGAAATATATGTAAAATGTAGAATTAGATTTTATTTTGTTTTTCTGTGTAGCTCTGGCTGTCCTGGACCTCACTTTGTAGAGCAGGCTGACCTCAAACTCACAGAGATCCACCTGCCTCTGCCTCCCAAGTGCTGGGATTAAATGTGCCACCACTGCCTTCTCAGGCCTTTAATCCCAGCACTTGGGAGGCAGAGGCAGGTGGATCTCTGTGAGTTCGAGGCTAGGATGGACTACCCACAGACAAACCCTGTCTCAAAACAAAAACAAAACAACTCACTATCCTGTGTAGAATTATGGTCTAGAGATCAAAGTAAAAGCAAAAACAATAATGGACCAGATTATTAATGGATTATTGGACCATTATACAATTTTCCAGCATTGTGAATGAGAGACAGCGACACAGGCTTTGGGAAGCATCTGCCTGGGACCACGGGTTTCACCATTAACCTTGGGCATTCTTGGGTTTCACTGCCCTTCCTCGGCTGCACAATGACTGTTAGCATAACACTGATTTCAAAGTTGTTCTAACAATAAAAACAAACCAATTAATTAGTGTCCCTAAAGCTCTTTGGAAAAAATTCCCTGATGTGTTTAAAATGTATTAGCTGTGATTTCAGCATGTGGTTTTAATGGATGTGTCCTTTCTCTGTGTTCCACATGAATTAGTCTCATAGGTATGTGGCCCTAGTGGCCCACCTTAATAAGGCATTTCTAGATTACTGCATTACAAGTGTGTTAAAGCAGCACAACCTCTTGTGTACATAACTTGTTTATCTTTTCCTCATTCTTGAGGACTTTAAGCATCCTAACATCCTTAAAGCTAGAAAACTGGAGCACAGAGTTGCAAGCTAGCTGGTGCAAGACCACAAACTGTAAAACATGGCAGAAGGGGAAACCAAACCCTCCTCTAGTCTAAGATTGAACCCAGAGTCCATCAAGACTTGACAATGGGGCAATCATCACGTGGTCTTGTTTGCTTCTCCAGTTAATGCACAGGGTCAAGTGACATAAACTGATGGAAATACAGCCCAGTGAGGATCGGGGACAAGCTAGGATTCCTCAGCAAGGGGCTGGTGTGGCATCTGGCAGTGTGCCCATGAGTCTAACTCTCTTACATCACCTGCTCAGAAAGCATGACTTCTTGGTTTCCTATGATACATGCTCCTATTTTCCCTCTAGAAGAATAAGAAGAAAAAGGAGACTTGGCGGTGCAGGTAAAATGAATGTGTGGCTGCAGACACACTGTTGCCGGCCCTCAGTTACCTGGCTGTCACGAGACCACAGCTTGAGGATTACTGCTTTCTCTTATAGGTCTTGCTTGAAATGTTCAACTCCCATGTATCGCTCTTTCTCTAATCTGAGGAAACCTGTTCTGAATCCCAGAGCTGTTGAGGCCTGGTGAACCTATTCATCTCCAACAAAGACTCTTAGGGGACATTTCAGGAATCAGGATTGAGAAATACAACCTTACCTTCTCATGAAGAGCTATTGAGTTCTCTAAGCTGTAAACCCAATTATTCATTTTTGCCCTTTCTGCATAGAATTCCACAGCTCGGGGTTGTGTTTAAGCCAGTGTTCCACTGTCTTTCATTGGGCGG
>REGO01000460.1:1320388-1336570 GCA_010120015.1 Rhombomys opimus | reverse complement strand
TATTTATTAATTTTAACAAACACTGTGATAAATGAGACCCAACTAGGATTCCATTATTCATGAAAATTAATCTAAAGCTTTTGTTAACACATACACACACATCATAACACACACTTTTCTTAAGTTTTTTTTTCATTTTTTTAACTTTTTATTGATTATTTGTGAGTGTCACATAATGCACCCCAGTCCCACTCATCTCCCCACCCTCTTATATCTACCCTTTGCCCTTGCAGCCTCCTCCCAAAATAAAGCACAGAGAGAGAGAGACAGACAGACAGACAGACAACTACAACAAAAAGCATAGAAAACATGTCATCATGGAGGCTATAGTATGTCACAATGCATCCCACAGTACATCCCTCTGTCCACATATCTTCATTTGCATTAAATGTCCACTGAAATGAGCACATTGGTCTGGTTCAAGATCTCTGGCTTCTATGGCATCACCAGTATTGGATCTTCACTGGAACTTCTCCAGGTTATCCTGCTCTTGCCCTATGTCATGGAGATCATGCAGCTTTGGAACAGCAGGACCTGCCCTTCCACGTGTCCCACCGGTTCACCAACGACATAGATTTTGGGGTCCCCATTCAGAGGCCTGGATCTGGGCCTGGGTGGTAGCTGAGCTGGTCAGCCTGCGGGCTCTCCCCTATCTGCCCTCCATCACTACTTCAGCTAGGTCACTCAGTGTTTCCATGCGCAGGAGACAGGGTCTCCGGCTCTCAGGCCCTGGGTCCGGCTCACCTGCACCCACACCTCCACGGCCAGCTTCACTGTGCCGCCCAGTCAGGGTTCAGGGCCCACTCTTCCAAGTGCTACAGTGAATGAGGATCTGGGCCAGCTCTCCCGCTCTCCCACCATGGGGCCTGGCTCATCTGTGTCCTCACCATTAGGGCCAGCTGTACTGTGTTGCCCAGGCGGGGTGCAGAGACTTCTCTTCTGAGTGCTACAGCACAGTGAGCACCAGTTCTCCCAGCTGCTGCAGTTGGGGATGGGGGCGGCTCATCTCCACTGCACCCATGCCACTTCATGCCGGACAAGTCCTGGGACCAGCTCTCTCAAGTTCTCACCCTCACGGCTGGCTCACCTGTGTCCACTCCAACAGGGCCACCTCTACTATGCTGACCACAAGAGATGCAGACTCAGATGCGATGTAGTATCTGCTCTCTCCAGAGTGCTGCAGCCACCGGTGGGCAGGGCCAGCTCACTTGCTCTCATGACCTCAGGGCCAGTTCTCCAGACTGCGGCTGGCGTTGGGGAATGAGGATGGCAGTTTTCTTAGGTTTCTAAGGCACACTATGTGTCTTCTTTAAAACTTTTGAAGCAAAATTTCATTTTCGCAACCAAAAGGCAAAAGAAACATCATTTATACGAAAGCATCCAAGATCTTTCTTTGTCTTAAATGCCACAATACCTCACTCTTGTAGGGGTCTCCAGAGCAAACACAGAGGGCACAAGAAGGTGACCAATTTGTCATGGGAAAATACTGCATGGCATACTTACTCTATTTGAAAGTGATTTGAATTAAGTTCATGTTAGTATTTGTGTGTATATAAAATCATGCACCTCATTAGGCTTGCATGTAGACAGCAGTAAGTCCACACACACAAACACATCTAACCCCTCCTCTTCCCAAGCCCACCCTTCCCCAGCCCACCCACGAAACTCTATTCTAGTCTTTATTTCCTCTTCTTAGGGCGATTCATGCATCTCATCTAGTTTCGTCTTTGTTACTTAGCCTGACTGGATCTGTGAATTGTAGCTTGGTTATCATTTACTTAACAGCTAATGTCCACTGAAGTGAGTACAAATCATGTTTGTCTTTCTGGGTCTGGGTTACCTCACTCGGGAAGATCTTTTTTCTGATTCCATCCATTGCTGGAAATTTTTCATAAAATAGCTAGGTAATACTTTATTGTGTAAATGTGCCACAGTCTTCTTATCCATTTTTCAGCTGAGCAACAGCTAGGTTGTTTCCATTTCTGGCTATTATAAACATAGATGAATAAGTCTCCTTTTTGGTAGGATGCAGCCGCCTTTGGGTATATGCTCAAGAGTGGTGGAGCTGGGTCTAGAGGTAGATCAATTTTCAATTTTCTGAGGAACCACCATGTTGCTTTCCATACTGTAGGCACAAGTTTGCTCTCCCATCAACACTGGAGGAGTGTCTTCCTTGCTCCATATCCTCACCAGCAGGAGCTGGCACTTGCATTATTGATCTTAGCCATTCTGACAGGTGTAAGACAGAATCTCAAAGTAGTTTTGATTTGCATTTTCCTGCTGGATATGGATGTTGAACATTTCTTCAAGTGTTTATCCACCATTTGAGGTTCCTCTATTAAGAACAGCACAGAGGCACGTATGAATGCAAACTCAGTGGCAGCATGGATAGAGCCTACACAAGTCTGAGTCAGGTGGGGTTCCAGCATCAGGAGCAGAAGTGGACACCAGCCGTCATCCCTAACCCAGGGGCTGTCTCCAACTGATAGCCACCCCTAAACCAAAAATCGTTTCGCAAATGATGTCTCACGGGGCATACAGCCATGCTTACAGGCAGACCCACTCCCAGCTGAGGCCAACACACAGTGAACTCAATGCTATTGTTAGAGGTTTGGGTATCGTGGTTTGGTTTGGTTTGGTTTGGTTTGTTTGGTTGTTTGTTGTTGCTGTTTTGGCATTTTTGGCCTGGGCATTTTTTTAAGATATGCTATGGTTTCCAACTTTGTGTCTTGATGGACTATCATGTGTAAGTGTGTGTCTCTTCATATGCATGTTTCTGTGCTGGGTTTTTGTTTTTCATTTTGTTTTGTTTTGGGCTCTTTTTTGTTTGTTTTGTCCTTTTCTAGGTTGTTTAGTTTTATTTATTTGTTTATATGTTTATTTATTTGGTGCCTGTTTGTTTTCTAATCAGAAAGGAAGATAGCTTGTAGATTTAGGTGGGTGGAGAGGTGAGAATTATCTGGCAGAAGTTGGCAGTGAAGAACCAAGATCTGAATATATTGTATTAAAAAAACTATTTTCATTAAAAAAGAAAATGAATATGTATAAGGATATTCTGTGAATAGATATGTTCTTTCCTGTATAAATCATTGTGTGTAAGTATTCACCTGTATCTACATACACTGATCTGAAACCATCAGGGACTGGAGTCTAAAGAGTGAGCCCTAAGCCACAAAGGGCAGTTGAACATGTGTCCACACTTTGGGCTTTCTTTTAAGTCTTCTCCAGTAAGTGTTCATTTCAAATGTCTCAGAACATTCCTTTAAAGCAGGAATTTCCAGAACTTTTAAACAAATATCAGACTTTAAAATGAGGAATTAACTTAAGAAATCTTAAAGGGAAAACTTCTATATCAATCACATGAAAACTAGAGAGAGCCCTGCTCTCCACCATGGGGGCTTTGTAAACCCCAGACTCTGGATTTCAGTGTTTCCTTTTCTCAGGCTCCTTCTCCAGGCTCACTGATTCAGTCTTCAGGTCCCGAGTCTCACATCAGCACCTTTCCACACCTTGGAATTTTCATAAGCACACAAAGCATAATTTCAATTCTTCACCAGTACCTTGGCAATTTCAGTGTTCATGGTAGTTGTAACCCAGTTTTAGGCCTTCTTTCTTCTTTCTGCCTTGGAACAAACACACACTAGGAAAAATCTAGGCCCTCTGCAAGGCAAAATACTTTAGACAGGAAGGCTGACCCAGTCACCTCCAGCCACCATGAATCCAAGGACATGATTCAAGATCAAAGGTGTTTTCTTTGTCCAAATTCTCCTTTATTGAAATGACTTCATTTTTTGAGGGCTGGAAGTAAGTACTGTATGAAAGCAGCTTCTGTAAATATATCTTTAGTAACATGTAGAGAAGGAGGTAAGGGGTTATGCTAGTTGGCTTTCCCACAGTGTGACAAAATCTCTGAGTCAATTTTAAAGCAGATATGATAGCCAGTAGTTGCAACAGCTTTCAATACAAGTTAGCTGGGCAACAGCACAAGTACAAAACAGTACAAGTTACTGTTTTGAGACTGTGATAAGGCAGGAAGCATGTGACAGAACAAAGATCCTCACCTTATAGTGGGCATGGAACAAAGAGAGAAATGGGTAAGAGTTTGTGTCTCCAAATCCCCTTTAAACACACACCCAAAGATACTAGACCTATATTATAGGATAAACATACTAAAATCTATACATCTAAAGAAGCTAAACAAGAAGGAGGACCCTGGGTAAGATGATCAATCCTCACTTAGAAAGACAAATGGGATGGACATTGGAAGAAGAAGAAAACAAGAAACAGGATAGGAGCCTACCACAGGGCTTCTGAAAGACTCCACCCAGCAGTGTATGAAAGCAGATGCTGAGACTCATAACGAAACTTTGAGCAGAGTGCAGGGAATTATATGAAAGAAGGGGAGTTAATAAGACCTGGGGGTACAGGAGCTCTACAAGGAGAGCAACAGAACCAAAATATCTGGGCACAGGGGTCTTTTCTGAGACTGATTCTCCAACCAAAGACCATGCATGGAGATAACCTAGAACCCCTGCTCAGAAGTAGCCCATGGCAGCTCAGCATCCAAGTGGGTACCCTAGTAAGAGGAACAGGGACTATTTCTGACATGAACTCAATGGCTGGCTCTTTGACCCCACCCCCACCCCTGAGGGAGGAGCAACCTTTCTAGACCACAGAGGAGGACATTGCAACCAGTCTTGAAGAGACCTGATAAGCTAGGGTCAGATGGAAGGGAAGGAGGATCTCCCTATCAGTGGACTTGGAGAGGGACATGGGAGGAGATGATAGGGGGAGGGTAAGATTGGGAGGGAATGAGGGAGGGGGCTACAGCTGGGATACAAAGAGAATAAAATATAAATAATGTAAAAAATAAAAATTTAATTAAAAAAAAAAAGAACTGACTGTCCTAGAAAGTTCTGTCTCCCAGTAGCCCCACAGTCTGCTAAGCATTTAGCAATTCAGCCTTTGGGACACCTTCAGATTTTCACAGTTCGCGTCTAGTTGTTCTGTACTGTGAATGTTCCAAGTGTCTGAGTGTTTCCACAGGACAGGGTGGCTACTGTAGGCAAGAGATGGGACACTGTCCTTACTCCAGATGAAGGCTTCGAATCCCTAACAGCTTAGGCTCTGGTTCAGTAGTTCCTGAGAAAAAGCCTTCCAAAGAAGGCTTGTTTTCTTGCAAGTGAGAGAATTTTATCCAGCACTCACCAGGAAAACTGAGTCAGACTCCTGTGATAAAGCACACGCACACTGTGTCTCCAGTGGCTGGAATTTCTCACTTTGTTTCTCTAGACTGAGATTCTATGAGGTCATCAGTTCTGCTCCTGTACATTGAGGTTCTCTAAGACACCTGTCTCCTTTTCACTCTCTGTGCTTGGGAGCAAATGTTTGCAAGATGACTTCATTTCTCTTATAAATGTATAATGAACTGCCGTCTGGAATGCAATATCTAGATTCCTTATGTACTATGCAGCACAAAATGTATCAAGTATGTATCTGATTTGCTATTTAAATAGTGACTCTACCTTGACAACATTTAAATAGAGTTCACCTTGACAACATTCTAACTTCTAATAAACTTCTAATGGACCATCCAAGAGACAGTCCTTTAAATATAGGTACTTGCCTATATTGTTATAAAATGTTACAAAAATATTGAGAAAATATATGAATCATTCCGCTTATAAATCCTTGTGATCCTCTTGCCTGTTTTTTTTAATTTTTAGTTTTATTTTATTGTGTTATATGTTAGTGCACAATATAGAGAATGGTATGAATGCTTAATTTATCATATTCTACATTGAATTAATAAGTAAAAAGTGTTGGCATACTTTTTAAAATCTCTTTTATTTACATTTTTATCTCTTTCTCCATACTCTATCTCAGTCCCTTCCAACACCCCAACACCAGGTAGGAGAGAGAAAGAGTAAGTGGGAGAGAGGGCACAGTTCTCACAGCTGCTTCCTGCTGGTTAGGGTCGTCAGGTTCCTTGGAGCCAGTCTAAGCCTCAGTTCAGGAGCTCTCCAACTTCTTGTCTCACAAAAGCAACTAAGAGCAGCAAGGGGAAAGGAGGAACAGCCTTGTTCTTTCTCAGAGCTCTATACTGTCTGGGATCTATTATTTTTTCTCTCTCCAGAGTCTTCAGATTTAAACTCTGTGCAGCTGGCAAAGAGCTTGTCTCAGAGCCTGCACAAAGCAAATAGTCTGCTGCTATGGACGATCTGAATCAGTCCCACATCCCAGACTTACTATCAAAACAAAAACATGTTTATTTCTGCAACAAAAGCTACCACAAAATAACAGGAGAAACATTTCCAAAGAACAAGTCTACTTACAATTCTGATTTTGCATGCTTCTGTTTTCTTCTATTGATATTCTGTATACACTGTAAGCAATTCATCTCACTAAGTTATCATTTCTAAAGTTATATATACAATTATCTATATACTTTCGTATAAAAAAACCATATCCTTACAGAAAAATCTCATAAACTACACAGTAATCTTCATCTTTTCTCCCTGGATATTCACTCTGGTTATTTCCTTTGTTTGTTTGTTGTTTTTATAATCCTCATTGCATTCAATGGTGTTACTGTGAGCTGTACGTATCTTTCCTGCTTTCATGTGGCTGAGACCATACTGTATTCATGTTTCTGTGGCCACATCGTAGCACAGTTTGACTGTTTTTCCCTTGAGAGAGAAATCGGGAATAGAAAAGGAATTGTTCAGAGAACACCACACCCCACACTCATCCCAGCTGCACAGTTCTGGAAAGTCAAGTGAAGTCAAGGTTTTATTTTTATTTTTATTTTTGAAGTCAAGGTTTTAGTGAGTGCTGATTATACTCAGCTGGCTGAGGAGAATGCGTCTGCAATTCCCCTTCTCACTCTTTGCCCATTGATAATCTTTACGTTGCCTTGTTTCCCGTACCCAATGGTAAACAGAAGAGATAAAATAGAAGGTGATGCAGGTAGAAATGTGTTAGAAAAACAGCATGGGTGAAGGGGAAAGGAGAAAGAACGCTGAGAAACAGAAGATGTGTGGGAAGATGCGGATATTGTGATCTGCGATGCAGCTGGGAAGAGGGTCAGCTGTGGGACAGGAGAGTGGCTGCGTTCAAGCTGAGCTGGCAGGAAACAGCTGACTGCTTCAAGAGGCTACAGAGCAGCAGAGAGGCAGGAAGTGCCCTCTCGCTTCCCAGCACCCAGCAGAAGCCCGGGCTTTGGTGGTTCTGGAAGGTTTGAACGGAGTGGTTCTGGGCCAAACATGACAATTACGTAGATGTGAATCTTGTCATTTTGTGGGGAAGGGTACATGTTAATAAGATAATTTTTGAAATCATAAGACTGTAATTTTCTTATTTCCTAAAATGTGACCTCAAACGTATTTTTATATGTTAGAGTTTTGCTCTGTTCCGGGAGCAGTAGGAGCCCAGAGATCTTAAGCTAGAGCGCTCTGTTCAGTGAAGCCAGAGTTGCTTGACTTTGATGCGTGAAACTTTTTCACCTCAGACATTTAACCAGTGACCCTGAAATGAGGCCAGATGCAAACCCAAATGTCAGTGCAGAGAAATGCCAGTATTTCATGAAAATTTTGCTTATGAATTTTACATGTGAGGATCATGTTCCCTGGTCTTTAAAAATGTTCCCTTTCACCTTTATTTGCTATAACCTTTAATATTTCAAAGACATTCTAGTAACGTGTTCGTCAAATTCAAAGAAACCTTATGAATATTGATTACTGAAATGTTATCATTTTACCGATATTAAAGTATTTTCTAAAGTTAATTCTACAGCATTTAATAGAATATCCAAATGTGCTCTCTGGGCTCCTTAACACACTCTCTTGTGAAATGTGAAATAAGTGTTTCAATACTGTTTTAATAACAGAATTTATTAACCTATTATTCAGGTGCTTTGGGGAATAATTTTCACTGAAAACAGAAATTTAGATACTAAAAATTCTCTAAAACTGAAAAACATAGCAAATTAGAAAGAACCTTGCAAATTCTTATTCAAGTTTAAAGCAAAATTTTGCAGTTAAAAGCTACTTTAATTAGATTAACTGTAATTAATTAACTAGAATTTTGGTGTTTCATTATGGGGAAAAAGAAAATGTATGCTATTTCTTTCCACTTCCACTTTAAAGTATGGATTGTTACTGAATATGCAAAACCATTAACTCTGTTAGTTTCCATCAGGCCCCTGGGAGCCTTTAGATCTCCAATCTAAATGTTTTCATCTAAATTAAAAAATTTTATTATCACATAAAAGAAACAAAAGCCAGTTAGCAAACAACAACAACCAAAAAAGAACCCACAGCAATAAGAACAACAAAAACCCCACCAACCTTAAACAGACTTTAGCTATAATGGTGATGGCCACAGTGTTTATGAGTCTCAGACAACACAGTAAATGTTTTTCATGTATTATCGACTACATGCTAACAGGAGGCTTGAATTCAAGCTTCTCTGAGCCCATCAGCTCCACTGGCATCACAGTATAGGAGATGGTATCTATTCAGAACATCAGCTGTTCTATTGACAGGCCCCTTCCCACAGCCCTGGCTTTGGAAAAAGGACCATGTCACAAGTGTGTGTGCAGGCAGAAGACTGTTGAGCTATCAGCATGTTGGCCACCTCCTTGTGGCCTATTCCCCTTGTGCCTCTTGGGACATTCGGTGAGGCTGCTCCCACCATTTAGATGACGCACTTGGGTCACAGACACTGCAGGGCTCCTGACAGTGTCACAAACATCAGAACCTGATGCACAGCCTTGCGCACCAGGAGAGTTGGCGTCATGTTTTCTTCTGCAAGGCGAAGCGTGCCTCCTCTGCTCCATACCCTGCACCACATCTGCTCCTATCTGCTTAATCCTCTTGCACGAAGAGGAATTTATTTGTAAGTTATTTTTACCTGCAAATAAACTAGAACAAATCAAACTCTCCTTCCCCGCAAAACATTCTGACTCCACTATAAAATCCTTGGGTAAGCTCTGTAAATAGATAGCATAATTAAATTAGCAAGGCAAGAGAATTATAATATGCCCACTCTGGTTGGTCGCTGCACAAAGTGCATATCAAGTAGAAAAGCAAATACTTCTCAAAGATTATTTTCCATTATCCACTGTTAATAGCATGCCTCTTGGTACCAGCTAAACCATTTAAAGTGCATCTGCAAGCGCATTTTAAAACAGATTCTGTTGACAGGTGCAGTTCCGTGGACTACTTCTTCTGCCATGGAATTACATCGCTCCCACTCCCACTCCCTCCTTATAAATGGTACTTAAGCCCACTGATGCCCAAATGCTTTTATTACAGAGTGATTCATCTAGTTTTTTAATTTCTTGCCTTCTCAGGGGGATGATACAGTCCCGGGATTTAAGAATAAAAATGATCACTTGCATTTACATTTTTATACTGAAAATGAGAAGCTTCTCAAAATGCAGTTGGCTAAGAAAAGTTTGGCCAAACCTTGTGCTAAGAATAATCAACGGCCTACACATCCGTGGGGGAGGATAGTTTAGCCAGGAGGATCACCATTCATTTGTTATTTCTGAAATTTAGTCTACTTTGGCACCTTCCATGTCCATCTATTTGCTTTATTAGATTCCGCTGAACAAACAAGATAAAGATGCATGAATTTGCCATTTGTACATCTTTATGTGTAAGCAAATAACTTACTAATGTTCTAACTGAGAAGCCATCACTCACCCTTTACCAGACAGACGCACACCAATTTTCACCACTGTCCGAGTGCTGGCCTGAAGTCAGGCAAGGAGCCAGTTCTGAAACAAGGACGCTGCTTTTGCGGTTACTGCCACCATATGTCAAATGCCTATATGCAGACTAAATGGATACTACAGGCACAGTGTAAATGCATTTAGGGTTCCTACCTAGAAAAGGCTATTTATTTGTCATCACGTGGTTCCATACTTTTTTTTCTTTTTTTTTTTTTTGGGGGGGGGGGGGGAAATAACAAGATTGAAGCTAACAACAAGTATAGTCTTGGTGATATATAGGACAACTTAAATCATGTGTCTTTTTGTGTTATATTTATATTTCTTAGTGGCTACCACACGTAAGAAAATAAAAATAATTCTTAGAAATTCAATTACTGTAATTAAGAAATAGGTCAACAGGCTCCAGGAAATGGCCCCATACCCGGGAGCACATGGGCAAAAAAACAAAACAAAACTTGGACACAGGAAAAAAACAGAGAAGAGTGCACCACATTGAGGAATGCAGGCATCTGGGAGAAGCTGGAGTGAATTGCTTGCATACATAACATTGTACAGGTAATAAAAGTATTACATTAAACAAAGAGTTCGCGACTTGGCACACCTCTTCTTCCCTGTGACACGGCGTGAACTGGATCGCCGGGACTTCGGTGTGAACCTTCCAGTCACTCAGTTGCTTATTTTACTTGCCCCCTTAAATAAAGTCTGTAAAGAACAGCATTATCCAACAGAACTGACGAAGTTAGGAAAATGTTCTAGGATTCTGCACAGCACAATACACAGTCACTAGCCATATGTGCCTAATGAGCATTTGAAGTCTGGGTAGCGCTACAGTGAAACTGCTCTTTGATTATATTTGACTCTAAGTAACTTACACATCCACATGCAGTGACTGGTTGGGACATTTTGCAGTCTATGCATTGCTTATATTCCTCGACCTTCTCAACGTTGATGCTGGTGGCATTTTGCAGAGAATCTGATTTAACTGCTCCATTCTATTCACCATTAGAAAGGTGATTTCTGACTTTGTTTTGAAAGACTGTTACCATAGTACTTTGCTGCAGCTAATTTCTGCTGGTTTTCATTCTTGCTAACCACAAAATTGTTCTGTGAGCAACAAAATAGTGCAAGTTTCTCATTATTCTGTTCAAAACTCTTTGAAAATGTTATTAAAATGGAGAATGATAAACATTTCTTAGAATGTTATAAATCATCTGAAATCTGCTTGCTCTCAGAATTTGCACCAAAGGGAAAAATACAACAAATAAAATGAGGTTGGATTGAGTGTAGGAAAAAGCAGACATGATTGTTTTCATAGAAACTTCAAGGATATTCATTTGTTCTTTCTTCTTTGCTTTGGCTCTAAAGTCCTGAGAACAGAGTCAGCATTAGCTGAAGGAAGAAAAGCTGTGTATGTGCTCATTTTAACATAACCCACCTCTTTAAATCTTTCCTCACACAGTACCTACTACGGTACACTCTCCCATTATTCAGCAAGCATTTCTCTTCTCAGTTCACTGGAACTGCTATGTTGTCTGTATGTTAGGACTGAGAAGCACTGAGTCCTGGATGAATGAGGACTAGCAGAAATCCAGATATTGGGAGAGCAACGTTGGCAATGGTTCTGGAGTATGCATTAGCAACTGTAACTGAGACACATTCCTCCTTATCTGTTTATCCAAGTTCTCTGCAGCTACAGAGGGTACTGTGCAAGTTAAAAAGAAAATCCTCAAATATTTTAAAAACATTTGCTTTAAAATTTAATTAATCCCTGAGCCCCAAGGGGAGGGGATTTATGAAGACATCCCATTTAGAATTAAGTTCAATGTCTCTCACTCTCTGCACATTGTCCAATTGTAGATCTCTGTGTTGTAGTAAATTAAAGAATGAGTGTTGGGCTATATATTACTTGTTATTAGCCCTAAGATTATCATGGTGGTATTATCTAACCTGCTTTCACAAATAATAAGACTCAGACACTTGTTAGATTGTATAATTTGGTTTACTTACCTTGGGCCTGGCTGGTATCTCACCTGTCTCAGAAACTTCACTATCGACCCCCAGCCCCCATCCAATGCCATCTGCTTTAATCATCCTCCTCTGGACTACCTTCCATCCATAATCTTATAAATACTTGCTTCTATTTTCATCTTGGTGTTTTCTCCATTCACGCCATCCTCAGAGCCCTTACCCTTCACCCACTGTGGCATCCTCCTTCCTCCTCTCTTCCCATTCATCTCTTCCCCATGATTCTCCTGTCCTCAAAAGCCCAGGAACCTTAGCCACACCTACCCCATTCTGCCCTGCCCATTTAAGCAGTCAATCAGGTAGGTTTACACAAGGAAAGGTGTACTCAGGCAGATCTTGAGGGCCAGTAACAAGCATCAGACCAACCTCCCACAGTGTGTTAATATTACCATCCACTGCAATAAGAAGCTTCTTTATGAAGACTGGTGATGCACTGATCTATGGGTATAGAAATATGTCAATAGAGATCATTTTATGCTATGTTCTATAGCACAATACAGTGGAAGGGAGGTCCATGGTCTGTGCTGCAGCCTGAGGCCATGCTGGTGTCCATAGTACAGGATGCCTCTGAGGGCCTGGTCTGGGTCCATGGGCCTGCTGCAGTTGGTAGCCACATCTGTGCTCTGTGCTGTCACTAGAAGCTGTGTGGAGGCTCATGATCCATGCTCCTGCTGTGATCTGTGCTCCTGCTCAGCGTGAAGAGCAAGGAGGCTACTTTGGCTGTGATATTGATGACTGGAGACTCACAGTTGAGAGGGAGGGGCACGGAAGGCTTCTATACAACCCCTAACCTCGCTCCCCAAAAATAACAGCCTATACAGGAAGCCGTTGAATAGAACTCTTAAAAAGTATGATGAAGATGCTGAAATGTAGCTTTCCGCAATCGACAGCTTCTGGTGGGGTGCAGGAAGGGAAGGACTCAGTTCTGTTGTGGGGTATTCATCAGAGAAGACTGCTCCAACACATGGCTTTAAGCCAGCAGGAAGTCCTTATTAGCCAGCCTGGGTGCTCAGGATCCTAGTGTAGCACTGAGCCCTTTCTCGGATGAGCAGAACTAAAACCATGTTCTGGGTGGACATTCTTCACTTAACAAGAACAGTTAGCCAGAAGCAGAACTACGGGGGGAGGGGAAGCAAGGTAAGAAGGTTAGTACATTTTGATACTTTTCCAGAATTTAAGGGATTAGTCCTTTGTTTCAGGTTTGGCAGGCAGCGCTGCCTTTGTGCTGAGTTTTACAGCTTGAATAGCACTTTCATCATGGAGTCAGTTGTGGTAAGGTCTGGGGGCCTACTAAGATCTGGGGACATGTTGCAGTTCTACTTAAGGGAGGCCACTGCGAGCTTGACCATGTTCCAGGGAGTCTAAAGATAACAAACTGGACTCTTTTTTTAAATTTTTTATTCTTATCTTTACATTTCTGAGGTGGGGAGGTCACAAAAGTGGGGGGCAGACATGAAAAGACTTGGAAGTGAGTGTGGTCAGGGTACATGATGTGAAATCTCAGAGAATCAATAAAAATGTTCTGTAGAACAGTAAGATCTGGAGAGGACAGGAACTCCACAAGGAGAGCAACAGAACCAAAAAATCTGAGCACAGGGGTTTTTCCTGAGACTGATACTCCAACCAAGGACTGTGCATGGAGATAACCTAAGACCCCTGCACATTTGTAGCCCATGGCAGTTCAGTATCCAAGTGGGTTCCATTGTTATAGGAACAGGGACTGTCTCTGACATGAACTGATTGGCCTGTTCTTTAATTACCTCCCCCTGAGAGGGAAGCATTACCAGGCCACAGAAGAAGACAATGCAGCCACTCCTGATGAGACCTAATTGACTAGGATCAGAAGGAAGGAAAAGAAGACCTCCCCTATCAGTGGACTTGGGGAAGGGCATGCATGCAGAGGGTGGAGGAAGGGAGGGATTGGGACTGGAGGAAGGAGGGAACCACAAGGGGGATACAAAGAGAATAAAGTGTAATTAATAAATAATAAAAAAAGAAAAAATAGTAGGAGGTTGTTCCCTAGGGCAATAATTTCATCCAGTCTTAGGTTGTTGGCCACTTTAAGTGTCAAGTATGACCCTCAGTTCCCAGGAATAGTAGGCCAGTACAAACTAACTTCATCTTTTCTGTTTGCTTGTTTGTTTGTTTGCTAAGTAGGCTTTTTGATTTATTTTGGCATTTTATGTCTTACTGTTTTTTTGTTGTTTGTTGTTTGGGTTTTTGTTTTTGAGAGACAGAAGATAAAGTTGGATGGATAAGGAGATGGAGACGATCTTGTTGACATTGGAGGAGAAAACAGAAAATATTCTATGAAAATGTTAACTAGAAAAATCGCAAATGTTTTATTTAAAATCAGTGGCAAAAGTATTCATACAGTGTTAATGAGTATGTCTAAGTAATATAATAATAATATAGTGATTACAAAGCATAAATATAATCACTGTATTTTACTTTCACAGTACAAGCATAGTTACAGAGTGTTTCCCTCTCATTGTAAGTTTAATACTGTCTCCCCACGCCTTCTTTCATAGGTGAGATCCTGATGTGTTTTCCTTTTCTAAGTAAAGGAGAGTCCCTGCAGTCTACAGGGACTTATTTCAAGGGCATCCCCACTCCGACTTCTTACTCTTTGCCTTGAGGTCACATTTTACAGATGATGGTACTTAGGACAGGAAGCCATATTTGTTTATTTAAGTTCAAAGTAAGTATATTCCCAAATCAAGTAAAGGTTTGAATACAAAAGCCTGTGAAATAAGGATAATACTGGATGGTAGTTGAAATTAGCAGGAGCAAAGTAGTGTGAGAATCTGTGTAGTAGATATGAGAAATTGTGTGTGTTGTGTGTAAGTGTATATATGTGTTTGTATGTTTGTGTGTGTTGGTGTGTGTAGGCGTGCACTTGTGCATATAGATGCATCGTTCAAAGGCATTCTTAGCTTGGGAATAAGAAATCACATAAGCAAGAAGCAGCAGTCTCAGCTTTGCACATCTTCAGTTACAGTCAACCTCACTCTTCCTTGAAATAAAGTTTAAGCTGTGTACCGTGAGTACTGTAATTACAACATCCCATTTTGTCCTCCCAGAATTGAATTACCCCCTAAAGATATTTTAAAGGAGAAAGAGAAGTGACATTCATGTCACATAGATTGAGTTTGCTTTCATTCCCTATAACAAATAACTGAAAAAATTAAGTTATAAGCAGAAAAAAAAGTTTCTTTAGGCTCACAGTTTTGTGGATGTTGGTTTGGGTCTGTGGTGAGACAACACTTCATGGTGACAACACAAAACCAAAAACTCTTCACTGGAGGCCAGAAAGTAAGGAAGAGAATGGAGTTGGGTTCTCCAGTCCCTTTGGGAGACATACCCTGCCCCCAGTGATCTAAAGACCACTCTCTGCTCTGCTTCTGTAAAGGCACTGTGAATGTACCATGAACCACACGTGGCACCAAGGCTCTTGGGGACATTCAAGAAATTCAAGAACCAAACTACATATGACGTGTTGCCATAGTTGCTCTAAGTCATTATGAAGCATCATCAGTCTCTTACTGTGCCTAATTTATTCATAGGTTAAGCTGTATCTTAAGTACGACATTTCCATTTCAGCACTCAGCAATCTGAAGCATCCACTGGGGTGTGTGGGATAGATATCTTTCCTGTTGAAAAGGAAAACTGTGGCTCCATTTTGAACACAGCAAACACACATTGAACAAAAGCCTCACAAAACACCACCAATATTTACTGAGACATTTCATGAAGCCCATACTCAGAAGGAAAATTGAAGGAAACTTATCGATGCAGACGTGAGGATTCTGGAAGTAAAGTGAAAGGCTGTAACCAGTCGATCAGCTCCTTTTCTGTCAGCCTCTGTCAGCTTTGGCACCAGCTCACAGGGCTGCATAACAAGTGCAGGATCCTCTCACAGCAGAGAAGGGGATTTGATGAACAATTTTGAGAACTGTACAGTAAATTACTTCATCCTCCAGATTTGGGAAACAGACTTGATGACATATATTTTAAGGACATGTATATAATTTCAATTTTAGAACTTTATTATCCATGCACTAAAGTACATGTTTCTGATTTTGAATCTTTTCAAATAAAAACAAATGTGAAAATCTTAAAAGTCCAAAAGAATACAAAGCTAGTTTCTCTAAAAGTGAAAAGGTAGAAAGACATGAACTTTCAGGGATTAATTTAAAGCCAGCCCTGCATAGTGTTCATTTCTCAGGGCATCAAAAATGCCTGATGAAGATCTTTCACCTCTTATGAACTGCAGTATCGCCCTATTTGCATTTTGGATTAGAGATGGGAAACAGAAATCTTCTAGAATATATTAAGAACCAAGAATGAAATGCTTTGTATTTGTGGTTCCAGGCCTCTCGCTTGCTCTGCTTGACATACTGGAGGCATTATCATAA
>REGO01000460.1:1284556-1320378 GCA_010120015.1 Rhombomys opimus | reverse complement strand
ACCATGAACCACACGTGGCACCAAGGCTCTTGGGGACATTCAAGAAATTCAAGAACCAAACTACATATGACGTGTTGCCATAGTTGCTCTAAGTCATTATGAAGCATCATCAGTCTCTTACTGTGCCTAATTTATTTATAGGTTAAGCTGTATCTTAAGTACGACATTTCCATTTCAGCACTCAGCAATCTGAAGCATCCACTGGGGTGTGTGGAATAGATATCTTTCCTGTTGAAAAGGAAAACTGTGGCTCCATTTTGAACACAGCAAACACACATTGAACAAAAGCCTCACAAAACACCACCAATATTTACTGAGACATTTCATGAAGCCCATACTCAGAAGGAAAATTGAAGGAAACTTATCGATGCAGACGTGAGGATTCTGGAAGTAAAGTGAAAGGCTGTAACCAGTCGATCAGCTCCTTTTCTGTCAGCCTCTGTCAGCTTTGGCACCAGCTCACAGGGCTGCATAACAAGTGCAGGATCCTCTCACAGCAGAGAAGGGGATTTGATGAACAATTTTGAGAACTGTACAGTAAATTACTTCATCCTCCAGATTTGGGAAACAGACTTGATGACATATATTTTAAGGACATGTATATAATTTCAATTTTAGAACTTTATTATCCATGCACTAAAGTACATGTTTCTGATTTTGAATCTTTTCAAATAAAAACAAATGTGAAAATCTTAAAAGTCCAAAAGAATACAAAGCTAGTTTCTCTAAAAGTGAAAAGGTAGAAAGACATGAACTTTCAGGGATTAATTTAAAGCCAGCCCTGCATAGTGTTCATTTCTCAGGGCATCAAAAATGCCTGATGAAGATCTTTCACCTCTTATGAACTGCAGTATCGCCCTATTTGCATTTTGGATTAGAGATGGGAAACAGAAATCTTCTAGAATATATTAAGAACCAAGAATGAAATGCTTTGTATTTGTGGTTCCAGGCCTCTCGCTTGCTCTGCTTGACATACTGGAGGCATTATCATAATGCCTCAAATAAATGTAACGATCATTGACTCAAATAAACAGTGGTTTAAGGCCCTAAATACACAGAAAAGTAAACGCAGCATTATCTTAAAATCCATGATCTTTGAGAGTTTTAAAAAATAATTTAATGATTTAAAAATTACAGAAAATCAAAATAATAGAAATTTCACAAAATATTCATTCCTACTTTTTTGAATAACCAAATGATTCCAGATGCATAACCACAGCCTTGATTAAAGAGCATGCCAGAACTGCAAACCCTCATTGCTTTGAAATAAGCTTCTTGGCAATAAACATTATGCAAATGTAGACAATGAAGGAAAACCACTTCTGAAAGCTGCTATATGTAGTTATATAAACAGCTATTGAATGAAGGAATGTGATTTTTTTTATTCCACTAAATGATTTCTGTCTAGAAAATTAAAAAGCCAAGACGCCATTTACTATTGATTGCAATCCAAAGTACACCAGGTTGCAAGCTGTGTTTGTGCAGATTTGTTCAGATTTTAATTAGTGATTTACCCAAGTGTTTAAATGGATTTTTGGACTCACCATACTTTTTAAAATGTTCACAATTCCAGACCCTATGCTCACTCACCTACTTCCTGTGTCATTAAGCCTGTGCACACCGTATCCTTTCCAAGATGGTGACTGCCTTTGAAAGCAGTGCTTCTCAAGGCCAACGCCACACTAGACTTCCCTCTGTGGAGCTCTCAGATCATGCAGGAGTTGCTTCAACCACAGCTTTGTGCATGAATGCATTCTGACCCCTCATCCTGCACTCCTGGTCCCCAGGCTCATGTCTCCTTTCTGAGTGACAACTTTTCTAAAGAAAGCCCATGCCCTGAAATGCACATTCTCTTTTCTTTCTGAAGCTGCAGAAACTCGCGTTTCAGACACCCCAAAGATACTGCCATGTTGTCACAAAGAAAGAGAAGCTTCTGTGGGATGCCAATAGGCAAATAAAATACAGGAAGTGACTATATGGACTCTTTATAAACCCTTTATTTTAAAAAAATAAATTGCCAACTAAATTTATTAAAAATTATAAAACTTAATAGAAAATTATAGGCAAAATAATTATAAATAAAATAATCAATACTTCACATCCCTGTTTATCCGAGCCCAGTCTCATGCTCATGAAGGTGTTCCAATTAAGAACACTCAGATCCAAAGTTTCTTAGCCACTTCAAGGCAGTCCAGATGTCTCCTTTCTACGAGTAGGTTACTCTCTCTCCCAAAGTGACAAGTGGAACTTAAATAGACATTTTAAGTACTAACCAGATATAAATTTTAAAAAATGAGAAGTGATGTTTTCATTTAAGATTACCACCACAAGCATGTTTTTCTTTAATCTTCAAGTTTAAGGACTTTCAATCAGTATACATAGAAGATATAACTGTATCTTTCGCATACCTCTTTCTTTTTTTAACTTATTTTATCCTACCCATTTTTCTTATTATTATTTTTTACTTTCTGCATTGTATTTAGTCAGAAAAGAAAGTTAAATTTATTAATTTTTTCTACCTAAGATTTGTCTCTAGTAACATTAATTCTTGTCTAATATAGTGTGAACACAAAGGTTTGCATTTTATGATGTTATTTATACAATGTTGACTTCAATTTTCTCATTTTCATAAAGATCATGTGGGATTCTATGGTGGTGAGACTCCTAGCTGAGACTCCTACCATTGGAGGACATGAAGCCTGAAGTGGCCACTTCCTGTACTCAGGTGGGACTTCCAGTCGGGACAGGGGGAGGAACACATGAAGCCACACACAAAACCTTTAACGCAGCCAACCAATGACTGGCCCAATTTGAATAGCAAGCCTGGAGAAAGAGAGCCCACCAATGACAGAATAATAATAACGTGCTATATTTGCAGAGAAGAGGCTAGCATAACAGCCATCTGAGCAGCTGACCAACAGATTCAGAGACCCACAGCCAAACATTAGGCAGAACTGGAGGAATTTTCTGGCAGAGAGGAAGGAAGGACTGAAAGAAACAGACATCGAGGACACTATAAGAAAACCTACAAAGTCAGCTAACTTTGACCCATAATGCTTCACAGAGACTGAACCACCAACCAGAGAGCAGCCATGGGACAGCTGTAAGGCCCTTCACACATTTGTAATAGATGTACATCTTGGTTCTCATGTGGAACCTTCAACAGCGGGAGCAGGGGCTGGCTCTGGCTTCTGTCTGCCTTTGGGTCCCGTTCCCCTAGCTGGACATCCCTGTCTACTCTCAATAGAAGAAGATGTGCCCGCTCCTAATTAATATTCATGGGAGGTCTTTCCTGGTCTAAGAAGAAATGGAGGGGGCCCTTGGGAGATGGTAAGGAAGGAGAGACGGAGGGACTGGGAGGAGAGAAGGGAAGAGAACTTCCTACAGGGATGTAACATACATAAATAAATTAATGGAAAAAGTTCATTTATTAGTTTTTGATGTATTTAAACAAGGAGAAAATATTAAAAGAAGTTGTTTCTGTTTTTTCTTTAAGTTACTTTTTATCCAACTCTATTAGGCAATAGCCTATGGTCAACATAATACAAACAACTGAAATGCTGACTAATGAGTTGTGACACTTGGTACACCGCAATGAAGACACAGAGCATTCTCCTCTTCCCTTCTGTGCTAAAATTTCAATGTAGCAGCCCTGGGTGTAGATAAGCATGGGACTTTTCTGCCATTTTGGGTGATCTCACAGTATAGAATTTCCCAGATTGGAAGCATAAAGTATATAGTCATTTTTGTTTGCTTTCCTTCTCTCGGTATCATGTTTTAAGGAGATTCTGGGTGACTGAATAGATGTGCATAGCACTCACCTTTTATTACAAAGGAAGAACGAAATTAAATTAACAATCACATTTTAAGAACTGTGACCTTGGATGAATTCAGCAACAGCAAGAGAGAGATAGCTTTGTAAGACTGAGAGAGAAAAGCTACCTGTCACCTGCCTCTGCAGGCAGGGAGGAAGTCTCTCCTCTGAGGACTGAAGGAGAAAGATTCCCAGCAAACATGGCTAGTTTGGGTGCTGGCAACTCCACCTATTGAAGAGTTGCAGATCTGCCATTGGCTTATAGGCCACTTAGAAAACAACCTGAAATTTGCACAGTAGCCTAAGTATGGAAAAATTAATCACGTTAGCCCAAGATGGCACAGGGTGCTATAGCCAAACTGACTTGAGAAGGGAGCTACCTGAGGTTGAAGTGTCTTGAGGAGGGAGCTATCTGAGGCTGAACCATCTTGAGGAGGGAGCTATCTGAGGCTGAACTGGCTAAGGGGGCATCCCTCAAATCCCACCTTTGAGCTCCACAACACTTCACTGCACTATCTCAGGAGGCAGCTGTTTCTACAACCCATTTTGGCCTTCAAAACAGGCTAAATAAACCTTGTTGTTTATTCTGAGTTGTAGAGGAGAGGGACGCGACCTGAAGAAGGCAAGGCTCTGCCACAGAGAAGCAGCAGCTCAGCATGCCTGCCCTCTGAGACCAAACGGAGCTCCTTTGGGAGGAAGAGAAGACACCTAAAAGGAAATCACTGATAGTGTGTTTTCATGACACTTAGAAATTATCTTAAAATGAATCTGATTTTTAATAATGTATTTATCAAACCTAGGGAAAATGGGATTTTATCATCTACATTTTTCCAGCTATCTAGAATACAATGATTTCAAAATGAAAAAAAAAGGTCCTCACCAAGATGAATAAGAAATTCTAATTGAAGAAATTATCCATTGAAGATTCTGCATTAAGAGATTTACAAAGGTAATTTTATTCTTCACTTGAACAATGGATGTATCTGTAGAATGCAGGGATGGATTTGGGACTGCAGCAGAATTTATTAGACAGGAATGTTTTTGTTAGTATTGCTTATTTAAGCTATTTAAAAACAATTCACATCTAAATCCAGCAGTTTGAGGATTTTTGTGTATGGAAATACTATTTTAGCCCAAATTTTATTTAAAAATTATTTGAGCTTGTTTGAGACTATATTCACAAACAAATGATTTCAGCTTGAACAGTGGTATGTTAATTCACTTTCAATTGACTAAGTTATCCAGGCACTGGATGTTTGCTCATGTTTCAACTTTCACCAGAAGAGGAATGGATGTGTTGCAGTATTCAAATGTGACCATCATTTTAAAAATCCTCTCTGTGCTGTGGAAAGAGAAACAACAGAAGCAGCTGTCTGCTCACTCCACATTTAGCAGAGAATTCAGTAACTCCCAGAGAAGACAGGATTTGATACTCACTGTCAGACACAGTTTTCCCGTGTTGTGCAGCAGGTATTTTTTTTTTAATATTCTACTTTGGAATGCTAAAAGATTGGAGTACATAAAATATGAAAGCATTTCCATCTGCAATTCCCACTGAGAAAGAGAAGCCGTGATAGATTCTATTTAAGCATCGTGGCTCTAATAGTTGAGCTCAGCTCATTCACTAAGGCTATAATCAGTATTAATAACGGAATCAGGATTTACTAACAACACAGGCTCCCAAACGCAGCAGCTAGCTCTAATCAGTGAGAGAACGAAGCCGACTTTTCAGCTTTGCTGCTGTTCTGATGCCTTAGCTTTACAGGTAGACCACACAACATGATGGTAGTCTTGTATACAAGGAGTAAAATCACACACATTGAAACCATCAGCAGTCATGGCCCAGAAGAATGTGTGAAAATACTGCAAACAGCCTGAGAGTCATAATTTCAAGGTATTCTCCGTTCAGACCCAATCCGAAATTTGACACTTTCACCTGAAATTCCCACTTAACAGAGTAATGAGGGTTAGAAAATAGGCAGCGAGGACAGACCTAGACTATTAATATATTTATATAAGAATTATGTATATAATACATATGTCAAGTCTCATCAGGAATGAGCTCATCCTCTTTACCTGTGCCCTGACAATGCAGATGAGACAGGGAAGTGATCAAAAAGCAAGCAACAGAGTCCAAAGACTGCCCCAGCTCCCCTTACTGGGGAACCCAGAAAAAGACCAAGGTGCCCATCTGCTACATTTGTGTAGGGGGTCTAGGTCAAGTCCATGTAGGGTCCATGGTTGGGGCTTCAGTCTCCACAACTCCCCTAGGTCCTGGTTAATTGGCTCTGTTGGTCTTCTTGTGGCATTCCTGTCATCTATGGATCTTTCCATCCTTCCACTCACTCTTCCAAAAGACTTCCTGCACTCTGCCCTGCCAGTAGAACAAAATGGCAACCTACAGATTGGGAAAAGATCTTTACCAACCCTAAATCCAACAAAAAGCTAATATCCAAATATATAAAGAACTCAATAAATTAAATACCACCAAACGAAATAATCCAATTTAAAAATGGAATATAGAACTAAACAGAGAATTGTCAACAGAGGAATATCAAATGGCTGAGAAGCACTTAAAGAAATGCTCCATGTCCTTAGTCATCAAGGAAATGCAAATTAAAATGACTAATATTCCATCTTACACCAGTCAAAATGGCTAAAATAAAAAACTCAAGTGACAGCACATGCTGGCAAGGATTTAGAGACAGGGGAACACTCCTTCATTACTGATGAGAATGAAAACTTGTACAACCACTTTGGAAATCAATCTGGAGCTTTCTCAGAAAATTTGGAATAGCTCTACCTCAAGGCTCAGCTATACCACTCCTGGGAAGATACGAAAAAGATGCTCCACCATTCAATAAGAACACTTGCTCAACTATGTCCATAGCAGCTTTATTTGTAATAGCCAGAATCTGGATACGACCTAGATGTTCCTCAACCAAAAAATGGATACAGAAATTGTGACACATTTACACAAATGGAATACTACTCAGCTATTAAAAACAACAAAATCTTGAAATTTGCAAGGAAGTCGATGGAACTAGGAAATACCTTGGGTAACCCAGACTCAGAAAGACAGGCATGGTAAGTAATCACTTATAAGTGGATTTTAGTCATATAGTACAGGAAAACAATACTCAGTTCACAGACCCAAAGAAGACAAGAAACAAGAAGGATCCAAGGGACGATGTTTAAATCTAACCTAGAGGGGGAAACTGAATAAACAGCAGAAGCGGCTAAAGACAGGGAGAAGGAGCATGGAGGACAGGCTGGACTATTCTTAAGAGGTGAGCACAAACACCAGCTGAAGATTGATATGCACAGACTCCACCATTTCCTATACTTATCATTAAGTTTATTTTATAAGCCTTGTATATAATATAGAATGGAAGTGCCATGTGACATATCTATACAAACATGTATTTTATGTTTATATCAAGCTAGATTTAACTTTCTCAAATAATATTCATTTCATTTTTTATATTAATTACAGTTTATTTACTTTGTATATCAGCTGTAGGCCCCTCTATCACTCCCTCCCAATCCCACCCTTCCTCCCTCATCTCCCTGTCCCTCTTTAAGTCCACTGATTAGGGGAGGTTCTCCTCCCCTTCCATCTGACCCTAGCTTATCAGGTCTCATCAGGACAAGCTGCAATGCTGGAGAGATTGTGGAGAAAGGGGAACTCTCCTCTATTACTGGTGGGAATGTAAATTTGTACAAGCACTTTGGAAATCAATCTGGTGCTTTCTCAGACAATTAGGAGTAGTGCTTCCTCAAGACGCAGCTATACCACTCCTAGGCATATATCCAAAATATGCTCAAGTACACAACAAGGACATTTGTTCAGCCATGTTCATAGCATCTTTATTCGTAATAGCCAGAACTTGGAAACAACCCAGATGTCTATCAACGGAGGAATGAATACAGAAATTGTGGTACTTTTACACAATGGAATACTACTCAGCAATTAAAAACGAGGAAATCATGAAATTTGCAGGCAACGGGTGGGATCTAGAAAAAATCATCCTGAGTGAGGTATCCCAGAAGCAGAAAGACACAGATGGTATATACTCACTTATAAGTAGATACTAGACCTAAAAGGTAGGATAAACATACTAAAATCTGTACACTTAAAGAAGCTAAACAAGGAGGAGGGTAAGATGATCAATCCTCACTTAGAAAGACAAATGGGATGGACATTGGAAGAAGGAGAAAACAAGAAACAGGACAGGAGCCTATCACAAAGGGCCTCTGAAAGACTCTACCTAACAGTGTATCAAGGCAAATGCTGACATTCATAACCAAACATTCGGCAGAGTGCAGGGAATCATGTGAAAGAAGGGGGAGTTAATATGACCTGGAGAGGACAGGAGTTCCAAAAGGACCAAATATATCTGGGCACAGGGGACTTTTCTGAGACTAATTCTCAAACTAAGGACCATACATGGATATAACCTAGATCCCCTGCTCAGACATTGCCCATGGCAGCTCAGTATCCAAGTGGGTACCCTAGTAAGGGAAACAGGAACTGTCACTGACATGAACTCAGTAGTTGGCTCTTTGACCCTTACCCCACATCCCTGAAGGAGGAGCAGTCTTTCTAGGCTACACAGGAGGACATAGCAGCCAGTCCTAATAATTTTCATTTCTATATGCTAAAAGTTCCAAAATTTTTTCCCAGGTTTTATGAGAGTTACAGTTTCATATTATTCATTATAATTATCTGTGGTCATTCTGTTCTACAAAAGCGTGCTGCCAGCTATACCATTCCTAGGCATATATCCAAAAGATGTTCAAGTACACAACAGGGATATTTACTCAGCCATGTTTGTAGCAGCTTTATTTGTAATAGCCAGAATCTGGAAACAACCCAGATGTCCATCAACAGAAGAATGGATACAGAAATTGTGGTACTTTTACACAATGGAATACTACTCAGCAATTAAAAACGAGGAAATCATGAAATTTGCAGGCAACGGGTGGGATCTAGAAAAGATCATTCTGAGTGAGGTATCCCAGAAGTAGAAAGACACACATGGTATATACTCACTTATTTATACCTATAAGATATGATAAACATAATGAAATCTATACAGCTAAAGAAAATAAACAAGAAAGAGGACCTGGGATAAGATGATCAATCCTCACTTAGAAAGACAAATGGGATGGGCATTAGATGTAGGAGAAAACAAGTAACAGGACAGGAGCCTACCACAGAGGGCTCTAAAAGACTCTACCTAGCAGTGTATCAAAGCAGATACTGAGACTCATAACCAAACCTTCAGCAGAGTGCAGGGAATCATATGAAAGAAGGGGGAGTTAATATGACCTGGAGAGGACAGGAGCTCCACAATGACCAAATATATCTGGGCACAGGGGTCTTTTATGAGACTGTTTCTCCAACCAAGGACCATGTATGGATATAACCTAGAAACTCTGCTCAGATGTAGCCCATGGTAGCTCAGTATCCAAGTGGGTACCCTAGTAACATGACATGAACTCAATGGCTGGCTCTTTGACCTCCCCTCCCCCAAGGGAGGAGCAGCCCTGCTAGGCCACAGAGGAGAACTTTGCAGCCAGTCCTGAAAATACCTGATAAAAACACCCTCAGAAAAGAAACAGAGAGCAAAATATAAATGCATGCTTAATCCACTGAGAGCAGGTGCCATCCACAATTATACATCTCTTACAGACAAGCCCCTCAGATATACCTAGAGGCCTGTGTTCCAGGTGATTCTATATTCTGACAATTAATAACTACACTCACCTTCTATATTATATCACATAGACCACCCCACCGTATATTAGTAAAAGATTACTGGAAGACAAGAAAAGGAAGTGAAAGAAGGTGCTTGAAAGAACTATAGAAGTTGACTTCACAGTAAAGCCAAGGAAACATTGTAATTATTAGCATCAATTTGCTCAAGAGGAATCACATAAGCCAGCCCTTACTTTAAGACTAGGAGCTCACGGATGGAGTAGAATGAGCTGGCTCAAGAATGAAAGGACTCCGGGATGACTAACACGGCTTAGCAGGTAAGCGTGTTTGCTATGCAAGCCAGTCAACATCTCTCAAGCTCCAGATCCCACAAAATGTTGGAAGAAAAAACCAACTCCACGAAGTTGCCCTCTGACCTCTACATGATCATCAGGGCATGTACACCCTAATGCATGTACACACATGCACACACACAAATGAAAAAGTATTCAAAGAAAGACATCAGAAAATAAGCACTATTTTCTAAGTGCTCTTCAGAATCTCTTGGGGGCTTACTAAATGGTTTGTAAAAGTAGCCAGAATCTGGAAACAACCTAGACATCCGCCAACCGAAACATGGATACAGAAAGTGGGATACATTTACATGATGGAATATTACTCAGCAATAAATACAAAGAAATCATGAAATTTGCAGGCAAATGGTGGGAACTAGAAAAGATGATCCTGAGAGAGGTAACCCAGAAGCAGAAAGATACATATGATATATACTCACTTATAACTGTATATTAGCCATATACTATAGGATAAACATACTAAAATCTATAGTCCTACAGAAGCTAAACAACAAGGAGGACCCTAGGAAAGAGGATGAAACCTCACTCAGAAGGGCAAATAGAATAAACCTCAGAAGTAGGAGAGACAGAAAACAGGACAGTAACCTTCCACACAGGACCTCTGAAAGACTATACCCACCAGGGTATCGAAAGAAAACTTTGGGCAGAGTGCAGGAAACCTTATGAAAGAAGAGAGAGATAAACCTGGAAGGGACAGGAGCTTCCTAAGGAGGCCAACAGAGCAAAAATCTGGGTCCAGAGGGGCTTGCATGGACCAATACTCCAACCAAGGACCTTGCATGGAGAGGACCTAGAAGCCCTGTTCAGAGGAAGCCCTTAAGCTGCTCAATTTCCAAGTGGATTCCCTAGTAAGGGGTACAAAGGCTGTCTCTGATATGAACTTAGTTGCCAGTTCCTTGTGAGTGTGCAGCCTTGCCAGGCCACAGAGGAAGATGATGCAGCCTGCTCTGATGAGACCTGATAGCCCAGGGTCAGGGAAGGAGGTCCCCTCTATCAGGGGACTAGGGAAAGTTCATAGGGGAAGAAGAGGGATGGTGGACAGGATTAGGAGGGGATGATGGAAGAGGCTACAGTATGGATACAAGGTAAATAAATTGTAATAAATGAATAAATAAATAAATTTTATTAAAAAAGAAGTTACAAACATAAGTAGTATGAGTTTTTATCTTTTTAGTGATACAACTATTGGACAGAAAAAGGAAACATGCTTATTACACCTAATAAAATGAGTTTTTAGAAGTCCTTAATTTTACACATTTATCAGATATTGCGCTGCATTAGAGTTTCCACCATATATTTTGACATCACAAAGCCTACATAGACAAACATCTGTTCATCTAAGACAGAGCACCAACCATAGACCAAAAAAGTAATTCCACTCAAGTCTTGCCTAGTAAATTGGTGAGTTTATTTGCCTTGCTTTAGAAGCATGGGGAAGGCTCACTTGGAGGAACTTAAACATAACTACATCACCTTACCCAGAACAGTGATGAATCTAGAAAACTCCCTTAACCACTTCCTTAACCACTTCCTTAACCACTGGCAGGAAGCTCTGCTGACCTCCGTCTTCTCCCCCAGCAACTGTTCTTTGCTTGTATAACCTTGGGTAGGCATCTTGTGAGTCCTCTAAATTTCAGAATATCTCTGAGAATCCTGAGTTTTATCATTTCATTATTCTTAGGAGCCTCTTGCCAAGATGTAATATATGTGTGTGTATATACACAGATGTATGTATAAATATATTTTTCAGCAATATTCTCAGAATTGTAATATATATGTGTGTGATATATATATATATATATATATATGAACCTCACTATATCAGGTGGTTTCTGCACTTAGCCTACCTTTGTGTGCTGATGCTTTCCACGAGGTCCGTTGTGAAACTGAGACCCAGGTGTCTGTAATGTGACTGGTATGTGAAGACAGTGTGTGAATTACAGTTGGAACTGAACAACAAAAATAAAAATCAGGAAAAATGGATGTGGGAACAAGAGAACAAGAAGTCACCAACCAACCAAGACCACATTAACAGCAGAGGCATAAATCTACCCCATGAATATTGGCAGTAAAACTGAGTACACGGCACTCAGGGACACAGCACATAAGTCTCCTCCAGCGCAGACCCGAGTTCTCCCTCCTGGAATGGATGGCGAGGATGTAGTAATGCAGCCATCCTTCTTCTGCAAGATAGCCTTAACTAAACGGTGGAAGGCTCTCTGTATTATTCCTTATGTCTGCTTACTAAAATGTTTGGTTTCAACCATGTCACTCCTTATTTTCCTGTTCTACGTAGGAAAGGCACACCACTATCCTAGAATTGAATACTGAGCAAAGAACTAATTTAATCTCTTTGCAGTTTCAAGAGGTGTACATCCATTAACTACAAACAATGTCTTTGGGGAGAAGGTGACATAAACCTCATCTTTATAGCTTCGTCACCTATAACAAGACACTATGTACTGGGTAGATTCAACAGCACAAATATATTTTTACAGTTCCAAAGGAGAGTGAAATTATGTTACTGGCACTGTGATCTACATAGTGTTGCCATTCTGGCTCACTGGCAATCTATACTCACTGGACCCTCACAGGGTGGAAGAAGGAAGAAAGTCTCTCTTATGCCTCTTCCTGTAAGAAGCAGAAGTCCATAATGAGGGCACAACCTTTACAACCTTATCTAAATCTGACGTTCCACAAGGACACATATCTAAACTCTACCAGTTGGGTCTGGCTGTGTTAGGGTTTCAGTATACAAGTTTGAAAGAGAGTCCATTAAGTATATAGAATTATCATAATAAAAAAATAATCCAGTTTTATCAGGTATCTTCAGGACTGGCTGCAAAGCCCTCCTCTGTGGCCTAACAGGACTGCTCCTCCCTTGGGGGGTGGAACAGGATCAGATGAATGGGGAGGAGGTCCCCCCCATCAGTGGACTTGGAAAGGGGCAGGGTGGAGATGAGGGAGGGAGGGAGGGACTGGGAGGGAATGAGGGATTGGGACACGGTTGGAATACAGAGTTAATAAAATGTAACTGATAAGGAAAAAATTAAAAAAATAAAATTAAATAAAAAAAATAATCCAAAATTTCTGTTCTTCTGTGTTATTGGCAAAACCAATAGAGAAGAAGGGTAATAATTTATAAATAAAGGGAAAAAAAGGGGTTACTTGTGAAGGATGCTTCCTTTTATTTGTGGAACTAACTAGAAGCCTGCCTGCTGTGTGAATGCCCATGTGAAGTCTAGCAAGGGACCGCTGAAATCAACTACTGTGCAAACTTTAACTCCAGTCTCCCTAGCCAAAGCCAGCAGCATCCTTAAGACATCTAAGGAGCATGCTGTGGCCCACTCTATAAAGCACAACTGTAGTCCCAGCAGTGGCAAAATGAGTGTTTGGCCTGCCTCCAGGTTCTCAGGGGAACGGAACAAGGGTTTGGACAGTCACAATTTAAGAGTCGATCCTGTATCTTGAATAGACTAGGAAAACCATTTGGGAAGCAGGCAGGAAGTCTGACTCAGCCTACACTCTCATTTTATATAATTTTTCTATTATTTGTTTCTGCAATATTTGTGGAAGACTGGGCATGGGTTTTACATAACATCTATTTTAAGAAATGAAATATTCTAAATGCAGCATATGTCAAATGTTGAAAGTTAAGTTGCAAATTCATCTCATGTAATGGGGAATTCACCCAGCTAGGGATCCAGGCTCCAGATTCCAGCACCTCAGCTGACACTGCATGGTTGTATGATGAGGGTCAGCCATTTAACTCAAACATCATTCATTTGTCCCCAGGAGCTCAGTGGAACCAGGACAAATGACTTCTTTTTCTATCTACTTGTCTTATATGAATACTTGACTAAATAACATCAATTAGACTCATGAAAACTCGAGAGGACGTGTAATGGGATACATGCTGTTCTTTCTCTTCCTTCTTACTTTACGTTACCCCAGGGTACCATGATTGATAAATCCTGTGCAGAAATGAGGAAGTGCGGATAAAAATAACACTATGAAAGTGTGTCAAGAAAAGACGGGTGTGTGTTGAACAGTTGGGGGATGACTACCTTTCCTGTGTTCTAGAACTTGCTGAAATGAGCTTCTCACTCCCATAGATTGCCTGGAGTTTCCCCTGCTAGAATGCCAGGACATTCTGAAGGACACGCTGTTCCACCAGGGGGCAATTCTGTGGGTATCTTCCTTAAAAGCAAGAAAATCTCATTCTATGGCAGATGCCTCAGTATCTTGAAATTTATACCCTTAAAACCAAACATAAATATATATATAAATATATATACTAGAATATAATAATATTATATATATTATGTACAATATATAACATATCATTATTTATGATAATATATAATTATTATATATTATAATAATATATAATTATATTATATAATTATATATTTTTCCATATACGTAAATATATATGTTTTCCTCTGGTGACTATGGCTTCAGTAACTGGAACATGAGCAAGCCTACCATGCTTTCTCTGAAATCTTTGAACAGACATATTTTGTACCTTAAAGGTGTTTTTACCTAGGGAAAAGTAAACATTGCATAAATTTTACTATTTGTTAACAGTCTATCCTTTCATTTCACCAATAGCTCATGGGCCCAGCAAATTACAGTTTCAGCAGCAAAGTGAAGTCATGCAAGTGTGACAAATGCAGAATGGAGATGGTCTGTTCAGGGTGAGATTTGTACTGAGATCAGTTTAAGTCAAAGAAGATTTTGTATCCATGTGAGTTTAAAAAATGAGCTGTTTGGATTTCAAAAAACAGGTAAGAGATTACATGCATCTACAGCAAGAAAGACCCATCGCTCACCAACTCACCGTTCACAAAATCTGAGCAATATCTGCTGCCAGTTGCCAAGATGAAAAAGACAGACCTCCTCTTCGCTCTCACACCTGCTCTTCGAGTCTGAATTTGATGCACCTTCAAAGATTGCTTCAGGGTTTTGTTTGGAAAGTAAACTTTAGAGGGCCGCATTAGAAAGGGTGGGTGCACACGCTTTGGAATTGATTAAGCAGTCCTGTCTTCAAATCCTGCTGCCATCAGGGCCTTTGTGGTCAGCCTCCCTGTGTTGACCTGAAAGGTGGGCCGTCTAAAGCCTCCTGCAAAGGTTTGCCTGCTCATTACTGACTGTTCCAAAGGTTTGCCTGTTCCTTACTCACTGTTTACTGAGTTCTTAGAGACAGGCTGTGTTCTAGGCACTAAAGGTATGCAAGAACAGTGCAGGGGACTAAGTGTAACAGTCTATTTAAAGAACCAAACCCTCGGCAGAGTGCAGGGAATCATATGAAAAAGGGGGAGTTAGTATGATATGGAAAGGATAGGAGCTCTATAAGGACCAAATATATCCGGGCACAGGGTCTTTCCTGAGACTGACACTCAACCAAGGACCATCTATGGATATAACCTAGAACCTCTGCTAGGATGTGGCCCGTGGTAGCTCAGTAACCAAGTAGTTTTCCAAAGTAAGGGGAACAAGGACTATTTCTAACAGGATCTCAAGGTCAGGCTCCTTGACCCCCCCCCAGGGGAGGAGCAGTCCTGTTAGGTCACAGAGGAGGACTCTACAGCCAGCCCTGAAGATACCTGATAAAACAGGGTCAAATGAAAGGGGAGGAGGTCCTCCCCTATCAGTGGACTTGGAAAGGGGCAGGGAGGAGACCAGGGAGGGAGTGTGGAGTTGGGGAGGGAATGAGGGAGCGGGATACAGCTGGGACACAGAGTTAACAAAATGTAACTAAAAAGAAAAATAAAATTAAAAAAAAAGAACGTAATATAGTAGTAGACTTTGATAGATAATTTGGCAATTTCTATTATTTGCTGTCAGAACTACCAAAAAAATCTTCAGTTTTGCAAAATGTTTATTCCTTAAAAACAAAATTAAAAACAATGTTTTTAATTCTTTCAAAATGTCACACAATTCATTATGATCATTTTCATCCCCCTATATCAAATCCTCCAAGATCTTCAACCATGTCCCTATGAACATAACATTTAGTCAAGCAAATATATCCCCCAAATAATATCTGATTTGTAATCTGATGGCCCTCTGTTTCACTGGGATCATGGCATTTTTTCCTTATTATACTGTCAATATATCCCGTTCTTGGAAAATACATCTGAATGCGTGGAACCTCAGAATTTGCCGAACTTACAGGTGACTCCTGCTTGTAACATCCATCCATTTACTTCACCATTTATCTCTTAGCTGCATGTTCGGCAGTGCTATGGTTCTGTCATTTCTATACTTTTGTGGCTGCTTCCTGCACATCCTACATATTCAGGAAATACTTATTTCTTAAATCTCTGATAGGGTTGAAGACTAGGTAGTAATAGTATCATGGTTAAACTTAAATTGGTTAGGACGATAGATATGGATAGATAGTAGAATACATTATCCAAGGGTGCCAAATATACAAATGTAATTTTGCCTAATAATTTTCATAATTGTTATTATTACATTAAGTTTGTCATTGTCAAAGAAAGAGCCTTCTTAAATAGGGAGATGTAGGCATAATAATGTATAATTGAGATGCTGATTCTGTATCTCTCATATCTGTTTGCAATCTTTTTTTCTGAGAATTTCTCCGTCTCAGTGTTGTATAAACACTGCTCCCCAATTGTCCCCTGATGTGCCAATAAAGCAGCTTACAGCCAATCACTAAGCAGGGGAGAGAATAGGGCTGGACTTCCTGCCAACCAGTGGAGGAGGAGCTAGAGGAGAAAGTAGGAGATTGAACCTTGGGCAGCAGTCCAGGATACTTGAAGACGTTCCGCTCGCAGGAAAGTCTAAATTACAAGTATCTCTTGGATTCATGCTGGGAGGAAGCCAGATTAGCTTTGAAAGTCTTAACAACCGCTCAGGATTATGTTGTAAAGCTTATTAAAAAAATAATAAAGTTTCAATTATTTGGGTAATAGCCAGTTTAAGAGTGAAACTGAGAAACAAACACAATTTTATAAAAATAACTTTAACATACTTGTAATTTATCTCTTAGCTACATGAGCTTCAGTATTATGACTAATTGGAAATTTATCCACTTCTGGTAATACAGAGTGTCCTGCTAGCTTCATAATTGTAATGATGTAATACCGTTTTATGTGGGAGGAAAACATAATGCAAATATTTTTAGCACTTGAAAGAATGGTTTAATTTTGGAGTAGCATTGCTAGCATAAATAAGTTGTCTAGAATATGCATGCTTTGTTGGATTAGGGGGCTATACTAAGTGAATCAGCAAGATATTTGCTTTCAAGCAGATTGAATGCCTAGTCTTACCTATTCACCTCTTCTAGATTTTTAAAGTTGTCATCATTTTCTTGTAAGGTACTGTTATTTTAATTTTAAATTTCAAAGGAATGCCTACGAGGCCAAGTCCACTTCTTACTTCAGAAAGCTCAGAAGGTCTTTCTTTTCCCTGCTTCTTTCTTTGCTCTACATGAACCATACTTGTGGAATTCTTAAAGCGTGTGGGAGTAAACTGACAGTAATCACAGCACAAAGAAAAAAGCTCCCTACTTTGACTCAAATGCTGAGCAGCTTGATAAATTGGAAACATTTCCTGTGAGTCAGGATTCTGGATACTTAAAGTAAAGCACAAGTCTACCAGCTTATTTTGGATAATGTCATATAATCTAGCTAAATAATCATTAACAAATAATTAGAGTTCTTATTTATGAAACATATTAAGATCCAACAGATAACCTCCACCAAGTTTCTAGACCTTATGTTTTTAAAAGCTCCAGTCTTTAGGATTTATGATGCTATAACATTGCTAAGGAGCAAGAAGCTGGGAGGCATCTCCCAATGTTATTTTTATAATTCTCTAAAAGTTCTTGTTTTAAAATGAGCCTTTTTCAGGGCTCATCTTGGGACATATTTGTCAGGGAATTTCATTAATTCCTGAATATTGCAAAAATTATAACCCCAGGAGTTAGACATTTTGACAGCAGACAGATCACAGGTTTTCAAAGATGGAAGATTGTAAAAATAGCTTACAAAGGAACTCTCAAGTACAAGGAATGGGAAGTAATAAAAAAAGTTTAAGTGACCATGTTTTGCTTGTGTCTTATCTTTGAAACATAGTATTCTATATTGTCACGAAGACTTCCTAACTAGCTGTTCTGAAAGCAAAAAGGCAGCAGCAAGCACTGAAGTGTCCATTCCTCTGGTTGTCTCCATCAGGATGCATCCCAGCTCACTTTGATGATAATGACCCACTATGGTTTGGAAAGCTTCAAAGGGCCATAACTGAAGGCATGTTCCCCAGCATGTCACTATTGGGAAGGTAGAACTTTGGAGATGTGTGAAAGTGGAGCATTGGGCATATGTTATTGAAGTTCTCTGTGGCTTTCCACAAGGACCTACTCTCTGCTGTGGTTAGAGATGCAAGTATCTGCATGGTCTCACAAGCACTGCTTTCGTTGCCATTTTCTAACCCCAGGGAAGACCAGAGCAAAGAGACTGCTCTACTGTGTTCTTGAACCTCCAGAAGTTTAAGGAAAGTAATCCTTGTTTCTCCATAAAATTACTGTAGCAGTGTAGATCTACCTAATATCTTCTGATCCATATATATGAACACAAAGGGACTTCGCATACATAAATATGCTCTAAATCAAACATAAAATGATGACCTCAAAACTCAACAAGATGGTTATCATGAAAAATATATAATTTCTACATGTTAAACATAAATGTATATTTGTTTGCTTGTTTGTTTGTTTGTTTGTTGAAACAAGGTTTCTCTGTGTAGCCTTGGCTGTTCTGGACTTACTTTGTAGATCTTGCTCACCTCAAATTCATAGAGATCCGCCTGCCTCGTCACCCAAGTGCTGGGATTATAGGCATGTACTACCAATACCTGGATTTCATATTAAATATTTATGTAAGAGAAAATCTACTGATTTCTTTCTTTGAAATGTTCCAACCTTAACATGCATTCTATTCTTCATTGTGTGGAATTTGCCTTCAAACATTTTGGGATCTTATGACTCCCTTCGTTCCTACTTTGGCTGTGGTGGTGAGAAAAGATAACTGTATGCATGAGCCTGGCCTTTTTATAATAAACCATGTCATTTATTGCCTTAGAGAAAATTCTCCTAATGAATTACTCTGTTTATAAACTATGAATTTAGAGGTTTCCTTCTCAATGACACAGCACACGCTGAGGATATAGACTTAACGTCTCAGTGAGGACCTTGGCTATCATAGATATCATATAATTGTGTAGCTCTATGTAAATAGCTCTTCTGTCACTCTTCTGTAAATAGTTTGAACAGGAGTAAACTAAGCATTGTTATACACACAGAAGCCTCTGAGAGCACACCTTATGTCCCTCTGAAACTTAGCCACAAAATCCAGTCTCTTATCAAACAAACCCACAGAGTACCTAGTTAATGAGCATTTTTTCCCATTTGACCATGCAATCTCTGACCAAAAAACACAGAAAACTACATAGCAGTAAGAGTTGTTTTATTTATTTAGGAAGAATTATTAGTAGCTAATAACACAGTGAGAACTGAGAGGAAAACCATACACATTGGTGAATACAGCCAAGTATGCATAATTACCAGTGGATATAGTAGGGCATTAACGGCAACAACAGATGTCTTTTCTAAAGATACAGAAGGAAGTAGGTTTGAGAGAAGGATGGCATAATCATTCTTCACATGTACTTGGAATTCTTAAGGCCAGAAAAATAAACCAGTCCATCTCCCAGGATCAGAACCCTACAACAAGACTTAATTAGACTCCTGGTGACAGTGCTGAGGATGAATAATAGATGAAGAAGCCAAAATGTATCTCATTTTCACTGCAGTATTCTACTTTCCCCTGAGAAGTAAGTCATACATTGAATGTAGTGAAATTGTCCGGTCTTGATGTTATAAAGTCATTCTAGGAGCTACTTGCAAACTCTGTGTTGCAGTAAAAAGGAGGATGCAATCTGAAACCCTGAAAGTGTTACGACGAAGTATTGGTTTCTGAATATAGGATACTTATTGCACTGAGATGGAAAAGACTTTCTGTGTGTTTACTACAAATTCCACAGAGATAGCAAGACAAGTGTTAAGTCTCAATTTACAGAGATTTTAGGAGGTCATTGCAGCTTTCTCTGAGCTCCCAACATTGCCTTTGCTCCATTTATATTTCTGTGACTTTGAGATCAATGAGGAATACTGCCCTGGCCCAAAAGAACTCGTGTCAGATCTACAGTAAAGTGTGTGTGTGTGTTGTTTCTACAGCTGCTTAATTCACATATATCCTAGAAATAAACAGAGTCTGGAGTATCGACAAAGTAAGTGATTTTTTAATTTATTAATTACAACAAAAGCGACAAATTTGTCACACTCTGAGAAGCATGACACAATGAAGATCAAGAGATTGTTCAGGATTGTGTTAAGGAATGGCAGCTAGATTCTGTCACTTGGCTATAGATATCTGATGAGTATGAGCAATGTTCCCAATATTTGCAAAGAGACTTTCAGCAGATGACAAGGCAACACACTGGACTTTTGGAAGAGGGTGACATCATTTATTAAAGATTCCCTCAAACTCATGAGCAGTGCAGTCTGTTTGAGAAGTACTAGCGTATTATCCTGTTTCAGCACCATTCTAGGTAAGCTCCTAAGTATATAAATGACCCAGGAATATTGAAGCTTATATGACTCTACTTTTAATCTAGAGAGTATCTAACATCTCTATGTCATTTCCTCTAGACCTGACCTCTGTGTTATGTGTTATGTGTTATGGGGTAATTTACTTATGATTTTTACACAAATGGCTGTGAAACATGAATTTTTATAAAGCCTCCCTTCCTAACGTGATTTACAAATTTATTTTCATTTTATTTATGTATCTATGTGTTTCCCAGATGTGTGCAGATGCCAGAAGAGGTCAGATTTTACAGAGATAGAGTTACAAGCAGTTATTAGCTGTGCAGTGTGGGTACTGAGACCCAAATCCTCTAAAAGAAGAGCAAGTGTTCTTAGGCACCAGGTCCAATGCCAACTAATTAATGTTAAGTGGAACAAGTTATTTCAGTCTACAAAACTTCCAAAAACTTAGCTTCATCATATTTAATGTTTTTTCCAAGTTAAGAAAATTCACTAGTCTCAAAAATGTTTTATTTACATTTATTTTTTTAATTTATTCACTTTGCATCTTGATCATAGCATAGCAGGATGGTCACTAATGAAAACAAGCCCAGTCATGGACTAGAACTCTTTCTCATTTCACGATATCTGAATTTCAACTCCCAAGTTTTCCCATAACTTCTTCCATCAAATACTTTGTTACTCTTGTATCATCTCCCCAACAGTGCTCAGTCTGGGGCACAGTGCATTGGGCTTCCCCAGTATCTGTTAGCTATGCTTTGCACAAGCATTTAGGGTTAAAACTTATGGGAAATTGAAAGAGTTTCACAGAACTGAACCATAAAACAAAAAACCAAACTGAAATCTTAACATCTGCATTTATATACATGAATAGCTACAATGCATGCACTGTCTCTTTTCTCTGATTTTGCAATGACAACCATACTGAATAATAGCAATAGTTGCTTTTAATTTGAAAATGACAGAGAAACAAAAGAACATACATTTTGCTTTTTAAATGCAATGGTATTAGATATTCTGTGTGTTGACAGACTTGTAAAATAATTGTAAGATTACACCTCCCTACAAGAGTTCTAAAGTCAGTTCCAGCAATGAGAACAGTGTCTCCTGTGGTACACACATTCAGCAAATATTCGCTTTCATTGACACAGGGTTGCTCTCCATCTAAAGCACTCAGGTAAAACGACTGAACCAAAATAATATAAACACCACACCATAAAACATGAGTTTGTCTAAATAACCCATCCTGTGTATCCTCTCTGATTTGTATTTTCTTTGGTTTTGTTTTTTAATTAATTTATTATTTATTACAATTTATTCAATTTGTATTCCAGCTGTAGCCTCCTCCCTGGTTTCTACCCAAGCCTACCCTTCTTCCCTCTTCTTCTTCTATGCCCTTCCTGCACTGATAGGGAAGGTCCTCCCCCCTTCTATCTGACCCTAGCCTATCAGGTCTCATCAGGACTGACTGCATCTGTTTCCTCTGTGGCCTGGAAAGCTTGCACACACACCTCTGGGGATAGGGGAAGATGATCAAAGAGCCAGCCACTAAGTGCTTGTCAGTGACAGCCCCTGCTCCCCTTACTAGGGAACTCACTTAGAGACTGAGCTGCCCATAAGCTACATCTGAGCAGGGGTTCTAGATCCTTTCCATGCATGGTCCTTGGTTAGGGTATCAGTCTCTATAAGGTCCCTGGGCCAAGATTTTTTGGCTCTGTTGGTCTCCTTGTGGAGTTCCTCTCCTCTCCAGGTTTTTCTGTCTCTCCCATCTTCCATAAGATTCTCTGACCTCTGCCCAAAGTTTGGCTATGAGTCTCAGCATCTGCTTCGATACCCTGCTAGGTAGGGTCTTTCAGAGGTCCTCTGTGGTAGACTCCTGTCCTGTTTCCTGTTTTCTCCCTCTTCCAGTGTCTATCCCATTTGCCTTTCTGAATGAGGATTGAGCATCTACCCTAGGATCCTCCTTGTTGTTTAGCTTCTTTAGGACTATAGATATTAGTATGTTTATCCTGTATTATATGTCTTATATCCTTTCAGGGATAATTTCTATAGGTCATATTTTTTAACTGCACATTCTTTTTATTATTATTAATTCATTTTATATCCTGATCATATCCCCCTCCCTTGTCTACTCCCTGTCATATTCCTTCTCACTCTTCCCCCACCCTCTCCTCTAGTCCCCAAAAAACAGGGAGCCCTCCTCTCTTACCAAATGACCCAGCCTATCAATTCTCTTTAGAGCTGCCTGTATCCTTTCTCTCTGTGGCCTGGCAAGGCCACCTCACCTGGAAGAAGTGACTGAAGAACAAGCAACATACTACCACAAACAACATCAAAATAAAAGGAACTAATAGAATCACTGGCCATTACTCTCTCTCTCTACATTAATGGACTCAACTCTTCAATAAAAAGACATAGACTAGCAGAATGGATGCGTAACCAGGATCCAACATTCTGTTGCATGCAAGAAGCATGCCTCTACCATACAGATAGACATTACCTGAGAGTAAAGGGCTGGAAGGAGCTTTTACAAGCAAAAGGATCCAAAGAGCAAGCTGGAGTAGTCATTCCAATATCTAGTAAATAAACTTTCAAGCAAAATTAATCTAAAGAGATAAGAAAGGACACTTCATACTCATCAAAAGAAAATTCTAACAAGACATCTCAATTCTGATTTATATTTTAAGTCATGCACCAATCTAGATTTGACAAAAAAGAGACATGTTTTTGGAAACCAAATACAAATATAGTTGGCTTTTCTCATCATTTTTGGGTTCTGTAATTATAGATTTGCCTACATATTTAGATGTACTTGTAAATCCCAGTTGGGACACAGAGCAGTCATAGGCATGCATGCAGAGCACAAAAAAAAAAAAAAAAAAAAAAAAAAAAAAAAAAAAAAAAAAAAAAAAAAAAAAAGAGGAAGAAGAAGAAGAAAAGAAAAAAAAAACCCGATATGCTAATGTTCTCAACTAAACCATGGTGATGTTCTGCCTTCTTGTTTCATCTCTTCAAAACAGTTGTCTTAATGATGTATTTGTCACCATGTTAATTTCTCATTTTTGTTTGTCTTGTTGTTTTGTTTTCTTACTAGTAGCATGAGCTAGCTTTGAAACTGCAACTTCTACCCAGTTATATCAGTGCTTGAATTATAGACAAGCTACTACCAGATCACTATATGCTTTTTTTGTTAACAATTTCACTATTTAAAGTATCTCCCAAATAAATTTCTATAGCATTTTACAATGACCAAAGCTGTATTCTTCTAAGATTCAACAGATAAAATCTTATGTAAGTCTACATTGCAGAAAAAGTTGGCCAGGATATGATCAAGACTCACTGAGATCATGAGGCCAGTGCTCAGATCTGCCTGTTAATACTAGTAGGCATCTCTCTCTCTCTCTCTCTCTCTCTCTCTCTCTCTCTCTCTCTCTCTCTCTCTCTTCCTTTCTTCCATTATTTTGTATTTTGGTCTCTCACCCACAGGAGGAAGTTGATCATCTGCAATACAAGAAGAGTCATTATTAAACTCGGGATACAGAGACCTTGATTTTCAGTTTTGAGAACTATAAGCAAATATATTTTTGTTTTAGATAAAATCCTTATACCATTCCTACTAGGAATACTGACTAGTGTTCCCAAATACAAGAAGGCTGCCATATACCTCTTCAGGAAAATACCTGATAGACAAGCTTTATTCAGATGTGAGTTATGATGATTTGGGACTTGAGTTAACTTTTTATCATTGTCATTATTATTATTCACAATTTACTCACTTTGTATCTCAGTTGCAGCCCCCTCCGTCATCTCCTCTCAGTCCTACCTTCACTCCCTCCTTCTTCTCCCCCCTATTCCTTTTCTCTAGTCTACTCATGGGGGAAGTCCTCCTTCCCTCTGACCCTAGCCTATCAAGTCCCATCAGGACTGCCTAGATTCTTTTCCTCTGTGGGCTGGCTAAGTCACCCCACCAGGGAGAAGTGATCAAGGATCAGGCAATGGAGTTCAAGTCAGAGTCTGTCTATTTTCCCCTTACTAGGGAACCCACATGGAGACTGGGTTGTTTATTGCCTACACCTGAGCAGAGAGTCTAGATCCTCTCTATGTATGGTCTTTGGTTGATGCATCAATCTCTGCAGTCCCCCCTGGTCCCTGTTTTGTTTTGTTTTGTTTCTTTCTTTTCTTTTTCTTTTGGCTTTGTTGGTCTCTTTAAGTGGCTCTTGTCCTCTCTTTTTATATTCCCTATCTTCATAAGATTCCCTACGCTCTGTCCAAGGTTTGGCTGTGAGTCTCTAAATCTGCTTTGATCCCCTGCTGGTTGGAGTCTTTTAGGGGACATCTATGGTAGGCTCCAGTCCTGTTCCCTCTCTTTCCCTCTCTTCTACTGCTTCTGGTGTCTATCCTCTTTTCCCTTCTTAATGAGAATTAAGCATCTTACCTAGGGTCCTCCTTGTCATTTAGGTTTTTTTAGGTCTGTAGATTTTAGTATATTTTTCCTATATAATATGGCTAATATCCACGTATAAGTAAATTTATAACCTGTGTGTCTTTCTGCTTCTGGCATACCTCACTCAGGATGATCTTTTTAGTTCCATCCATTTGCCTACAAATTTCAGGATTTCTTTGTTTTTAAAAGCTGAGTAGTATTCCACTGTGTAAATGTACCACAATTTCTGTATCCATCCTTCAAGTGAGTGACATCTAAGTTCTTTTCAGATTCTGGCTTTTACAAATAAAGCTGCTACAAACATGGTCTGTGTAGTACTTGAGGTAGCACTATTGCCAGTTTTCTGACCGTCATTTAATTAAAAATCTACTACAATCAGACAAATGAAGATCTGTCAGCCTGTGCATCAGGACTCTCTAAAGAGTGGAAGTAACATCTCTAGGATATGGTGAAGGAATGAAAAGGTGGTGAAGCCAGGCACAGAGGCACACACCTGTAATCCCAGCAATTGGACATCTGAGGAGGAAGCATCAGGGATAAGAAATCAGAGTAGGATATACATGCCAAGACTGTCTCAGTAGGATATACATACCAAGACTGTCTCAGTAGGATATACATGCCAAGACTGTCTCAGAGAAGAAGAAGAAGTAAAGAAGAGAAAAGGGGGAAGAGTAAACTGTGTATCAATGCACTGAGGTGACAAGCCTCAACGGGAACAGTGTCACTGAAGTTGAAGTGTGTACACACAGAACTTTACATACTCTGGAAACTGTCAAATCTTTTTTCTAGTTTCGTCTCATATATTTCAAATTATACTGAAAAGAAAATGTTAATCTTAGAAGAAATATATAACCTATAAGCCAGGATACTGAAACAAAAAGAAGTTAGCTACCCATTGCACGTACAATGAATCATATTAAAGGCTATAGCAAGAGTTCAACACCAAAGAAACTTGCCTGTTTAACAATGACTTTTCAATGAACTTATGTAAGAAAAATGGCCTCCAGAGTGCCTGGTTTTAAATAATTCAAAACCACGTCATTAATTATTAATGTCAAGTATATGTTAACAGAGACACTTAAAACAGAAACAAGCACAAAACAAGGTAATATATTGATTTCCTGATTAAAATGACCATAGACATGTAGGACATTAAACCCTGAAGGTCCCTAAAGAGCAATAGATCTGCCCTTGTTAACCCAACGTCTGTAGTGACTCTAGAGGATACAGTAGCCACCAGTTTCTGAAATCCTACTTGCACATGTGGCCATGCACATAACACTGCCCTCAAGGTCCTGAGGCTCTTGTTATATCTAGTTAGTGTATTTTTTTCTCTGAAGAATTTGCTTACTTTCAATTTGACTGTCCTCCTTTTGCCATTTCAAAGTCACAACTCATTAGCCTAGCCTCTGTATGTCTGTGGAATCACGTAGACTTTAAGGTCTGGATTTATCATTAGCTCTTTTTAAAGTGTTTTATTTCCCCGCTATATTTTAAAATTTTTGTTTTTAACAAACATACTTTCCTCCAGCCTTTGAGGACACTTAGCAGTGACTCTTGTTTATCCACTGCTACTCTCCTTCCCCTAGCTGGGCCCCTTGTCTTCCCTCAGTGGGAGAGGATGAACTTGTCCTGCTGTGACTTGAGGTGCCAAGGTAGGTTGGTACCCTTGGGGCTCTCCCATCTCTGAGAAGAAGGGCAAATGGGGATATGAGAATGGGATGAGGAGGACAGGAGGGAGGGTCTGGGGTCAGGCTGTAAAGTGATTAAATAAATAAACAAACAAGCAAATTAATTAACTAATTAATTAATTAAAAGTAATTTTGAGTCCTATCTGGTGAGATAGTGACCTCTTCATGGAGACTGCAGAAGCCATCCTTTAACAAGATAGGACTCTTAGTGGAGGGAGTCAAAGTCAAAGACTTTGACCCAAAATTTATCCTGCCTATAAGATGTGTAGGGATAAAGATAGAGCAGAGACTGAGGGAATGTCTAACCAAAGCCAGGCCCAACGTGAGACCCACACCAAGGGAGAGGGGCAGCCCCTGACACTAATAACAACATTGTGCTATGCTTTCAGATGAGAGCAGAGCATAGCTATTCTCTGAGAGGCTCCATGCAGCAATGGATTGAAACAGATGCTGGAATTCACAGACAAACATTGAGGTGCAGGTGAGGGTGAGGTGCAGGCAGCCTAATGGAAGGTGGGGGTAAGAAAAGAAGGACCTGGAGAGGGACAGGAGCTCCATAACAAGACCAACAGTTCCAACTAAACTGGGCCCCGAGGGGAGGGGCGGTTGTGGAGACTGAAGCACCAACCAAGGACCATGCATGGACTGGAGCTAGGTCCCCTACACATTTGTAGGATAAGCAGCTTGGTCTTCATGCTGGTTCCCTAGTAAGAGGAACAGGGGCTGTCTCTAACATGGACTCTGTTGCATGCTGTTCAAACAATCACTTCGCGCTGGCAGAATGTTTTCAGTCTTGATGTGACTTGATGTGGGTTGGTGGGGGGGCTCCTCTTTTCTGAGTGGTGGGAGAGGGGGAAGATGGGAAAGAAAGAAGGAGTGCGGGACTGGGAAGAGAGGAGGGAGGGGTTATGATTGGGATGTAAAGTGAATAAATATATTAATTAATTTAAATAAATAAAATTTAAAAGACTAGCCAGAAATTGGAAACAGCCTAGAAGTCCATCAACAGATAAATTAAAATGGAGTGCATTTACACAATGGAATATTACTTAGCTATTAAAAAAGTTAAGTATGAAATTCTCAGGTAAATGGATGGAGCTAGAAAAAGCAAATCATCCTAAGTGAAGAAACCCTGACCCCAAAAACAATCATTGTGTGTATTCACGTCTATGTGGATATGAGCCTTTAAGCTTCTGAAAGGCATGCCACAGTTCACATAACCACAGATATTAGGTATAGAATAAGACTAGGGGATAAGAGGAGGATCTCCCACAGAATGGGAAATAGAATTTATAGTTATGCATACATGGGAATAGCTGGAGTGGAACAAAGGGAAGAAAGAGAAGGGTAAAGGAGGGAGGGACAGCTAACACTAAGGACATATGAGGGGTTGTATGGAAATCTGCTACAGCAGAAGATTTTTACAATATACAAATACTGTATTTTTACGTTCCTCAATGGAGTCACCAAGCAAATGATGAAGGAAAGCTGCAACAAGAGCTCTCTTCACACCATATGCCAGAAATGGTATATGTAATTGAGTTGGTAGGCAAAGAGGCCTCTGAAAGTCCTGAAACAACTCAGGCAATTGCTAAGGCTATTGGGTGCTCTCCACAGTCTAACGGCAAGGCCCTCCTGCTGAAAGCAGCACCTACATAACTAACTGAGCATGGAGAAGTCAAGCTGGTGCCTACCGTAGAGGCTCCACCCTACTCACTGGTGTTCACAGTACCAGCAGGCCCTTTGCACACTGGCAGAGGAGAAAAGTAAATACCAACCCAGCTACACACTCTTTAATCTACAGTGGTGACCTGCCTGCAAGATATGAAACAGTGACACAAACATTGTAGGAGTAACTACCAATACATGATCGGATGTAAAGTTCATTCCATGAGATGGAACCCATATCAGGCACTGCTCTGGAAGCCAAGAACCTGACAGGAGATAGACTATGGACCTAGAGGAATAATCAAATATTGCTTTCTGCTAAAGGGACTAGCAAAAAACGTGCCTCCAAAAATATTCTCCTATGCTCATAGATATGTGTCTTACTTAGCCCTCGTCAGAGAAACTTCCTGCTGCAGCAGATGGGAATAAATAGAGACCCACAAACAGACAAAGTGAGGAGAGAGACAGTGGAAGACTCAGTACTAAACGAGGTGTCGTCAGCAAATCCCTTGGGGGGTCAGGGAGCTACACGTCAGAAGCAGCAGGAAGATTGTAAGAGGCAATGAGGATGGACGACACCAAGAAAACATCGAGAACAGCACCTATACACATATGAACTCATAGCGACTGTGGCAGCATGCACGAGGCTCGCAGGGATCTAAGCCGGGTAGGGCCACAGAGCTGAGAGGGAACGTAGAAACTAGCCCTAATCGCTAGCTAAGAATCTGTCTCCAACTGATAATTTCTCACAAAGAATAATATTTTTTCCCAGTGAAGTCTCACCGGGTCTACAAACCATGTAGGGGAGGGTCCACACTCAGAGTTACACGGCCACACAAAATGAACTCACTGCTAATTTTGGAGATATTTTTCTCTCATACTGGTTTGTTTGGGTTTGTTTAGCCTTACTGATCTTTTGCTTGTGTAGTATTGTTTCTGATCTTGGGTTTGTATGGTGTGTGTGTGTGTGTGTGTGTGTGTGTGTGTGTGTGTGTGTGTGTTTTGTTTTATTCTTGTTTCCTTCCTTTCTATTTGTCTGTTAAAATTAGAGAGAAAAAATGATGTGGAGTTGGATAGGTGGGGAAAATATTATAAAAGAAGAAAGAGGAGAAAAATTGATCAGAATATACTGTCTAAAAAATTTTTAATAATAACAAATAAAATAAAAATCCTCTACTCAGCAAAGGAAAGAAAGAATATATTGTACGAAAAACATTTTCAATAAAAAAAATTATCCCAGAAAATGTATTATGTTATATTACTTCATTCAATGTGCTCATATTAAACCCTGTCTCTTCTTATTTATGCCTCATTTCCATTCAGTCATCCATAAGGTTTGCCTACTAAGAGCTGCTCAGACATAATCACAATTAGGAACTCCATATTTAAACTTAATCTTACTTGAATATCTGTAAATGTTTTTTTTTTCCTGGATGTAAGGAACAGAAGAAAAGAAAAACAAGATTGCATTGGAATGTATCAGTAGACCATGTCTGCTGCCTTACCAGTCTTTGCACAGTGTGTCATCTGTTTGGGATAGAAGTCAAGATCAGTTTTCTTTCTGCCTCATTCTGTGTCCAGGCCAACAGAAGTGGTGTCTCTTTAAGCCATATTCCTGCCAGAGAGAGAGAGAGAGAGAGAGAGAGAGAGAGAGAGAGAGAGAGAGAACTTTGAGGCATTCCAAAGAACACACAACAAAAAGCAGGTCCTTAAGTCCAGACGCACAGCTGTCTGCACTGTGTGGCTTTACCACCTCTGCCACATTGCACTGGCCAAAGTAACTCACAGGATGAAGCCCAGTATCCAACGAGAAGCTGAATCCTCTCTGCAGAGGAGCTAGAAGTTTATATTTTCTAAACAGTAACCTAAAATATCAGTGCAGTAACAAGCTGCTCAACTAAACTGTGCAATGCCTAAAGGATTAAACTGGAGGGCAAATAAGATCTCCTGGGAAAGGCACATAGAAACTTTTTGTGATGTGGTAATTTCATATGCTGCATATCCTGCTTGCTTTAGTCATCATGGCTGAAAAGATCTCCTTTCTTTCCCCTGACTAGGAAGTTCATTGTTTCCAAGACATCATCACTGTACTACAAAAATAGGCAATGCATAGAACAAGCAGATAGGCTAGGGTCAAATAGAAGGAGAGGAGGACCTCCCCTATCAGTGGACTAGGGAAAAGGCACAGGGGGAGAAGAGGGAAGGTAGATGGGGTTGGAAGGAGATGAGGGAGGGGATCACAGCTGGGATACAAATTGAATAAATTGTAATAGATGATAATAAAAAAGAAAAAAAAAAACAAGCGACACAGCATTTTTAGATACTTAGACTGGAAGGAAGAAGTGGAATATTTCTCTTTTCCAAATGATACAGTGTTGCTGTGTGGAAAATTCTAAGAATCCTATAAAAGCAGTAGTAGAAATAGTAAGTGAATTTAATGAGGCCACAGAGAAGAAGACGGATATATATGATAGCAAAATAAAATTCTAAGTGGAATGAATGCATTGCATCTTAAAATTGTATCCAAAACTGTTGAATGCATACATTTTTACAAGACAATTACAAATCAATGAAACTTTCCTGAAAGAAACAAAAGAACACCTCAACCAATTCCAAAAGGAGACATTGACATACCCAAAGGTGATATATAAGTTCAACACAGAGCAAATGATCCATTTCAGCAGCATTTTTGTAATTTGGAAATATGATTATAAAACTATAAATGCAAACAAAAAGACTTTCACTAAAACATATAACAGTTTTATTTATTTAGCCCCAAAGTGAAAGCAACACAAATGTTCGTGAGCAGAGAAATGAACAAGCACAATGTAATACACAGACCAATGAAAATTTTCTCAGCTATAGAAAAAACCAAATTCATTATGTGTTACTCTAAATAGAAAAAGAAATAGGAATATACCAGGTGAAGAGAGCTAGACATAAAGAGTACATAGTTTACGATTATATTCAAATAAAACATCTATTAGTTCAAACATAAATTAGTTTGAACTAATTTATACAGTTACTGCTAAGAGGCAAATGCTGAAAATTTTATTTATCTTGATTCAGAGGCTCATTTTGTAAGTGTACACATCTTTTAAAAGTCAACAAACTAATCTCTGAAAATGGATATTGATTACTCTAATACTGACAAAAAACACTGAAAATGTTCAGCATAATTTGTTAGTGCTTATTTTATACTTTTTATTAATTCTTGATAATAATTAATAAACTCTACACCAGGAATAGTAATCAGTCCCTTAAAATTATAAATACTTTAAAATGTTGATAGAGAATTTTATTACTTGACACTGTACCAAGTATTTTCCAAGCATATTTCAGGGTGATTATAATCCTCATAAAACATTTAAATGTGGCCTATGCAAATGTTTTTATCAATTTACAAAGTAAAAAATAATCTAATTATTGTAAGATTAAGTCACTTGTGCAAAGTAATCCAGCTATTAAGTAGATTAGAAAACCTAATTCCAGCTTTCTCTCTGTGAGCCTGCAGTTTTCTGTATTCTAAAAATGTTTTTGAATAATTGTCAAAATTAGAAATTGGTGGAGTTTTTTTTTTAACAGAACTTTTATAAAAACAGGCCAGCATAGTTGACTCATCACTCCTTAACTTTGTTCTTTTAGCTGTGTTTATTGTAAATGACTAGTCTCGTTTGCGACTCACGCTGGAAAGAACAGTACCTCCTATGGGCTGTATTTATCTTGGGTGGTTAATGACCCTGAAGCCAACATCCACCAAGGCTACAGCTCAGGGAACTCTTCCAAAGGGCCCATTAAAAGAGTTTTTCCTGCCTTTAGAAGAAAGCTCCCTGTGAACTCTTCTTGCCTTCTGACTCATCTGCCTAGTCCAGCACATTACACTGTGCCCTAAAGGCAACCCTTCAAACCCCTGTCAGAAAGTCAGTCTAAGACATGAGATTGCTTCTCCTGGGAAAGATGTTTCACATCCCTCAAGCAATCTCCTGGAAGTTTTTAATGTTTTTATCCTTGTGTGAGCACTTTCTATTTAAAACAAAGAATCAAACATACATTTTCTTTGCCAGGTCTTTTTTTCATCATCATATATTGGCTGTTAGTAATAAGTGTACAAGATTTGGCTTTCCACTCTCCTTCCCCCACTCTTCTCTCTCTCTCTCTCTCTCTCTCTCTCTCTCTCTCTCTCTCTCTCTCTCTGTGTGTGTGTGTGTGTGTGTGTGTGTGTGTGTTATAAAGATGGGGTAAAGAGAAAAACAAGGAAGGAGAAAATAAGAAAGGGAAAGAGAGAGAGCTATTAAAATAGGTATTTTATTTAGATACACTGTGCAGTACTTTCTGTTCCTAGAAAACTGAGGATGCTTCCAGGCTGTAATTCTCCATTGCAGACTATGAAGGAAAGGTGACTAAAAAGTAATTTACTTGAGGAAATAACACCATCCTCTATGCTTAATACACATTTATAGACAGTTACATTTCTAATATCAACAACTTTGTGGAATACAAAAACACAAGATGCTTTTCACATAATGTCATCAGCATAAAACGACTTCTTCTCAAATCAGTCATGTAGGAATCCCCGGAACCTAGGAATATGTTCCCTCACAAGGAGAAAAAGGAACTTAAAGTTGTCATCAAATTAATCATTTTGGGATGGGGACTGTGCTAGTCTATCCATGGACGTGTGTTCATAGAGGCCCCTACAAGGAAGAGGGAAGTGGAATACACACAATCCAGAATGAAAATGTTGACTCTCAGGCAGAGAAGCCTTGAGTCCAAATAGTTGACAGCAACTGGAAGAAACAATCAGGTTTTTCCTGGCAGCATCCAGAATGGTACAGTTTCACCAACCCTGTGCTTTCAGCACAAAGAGAATTTTGCAGTTGGATTATAAAATAATAAATTTGTGTTGCATTAAGCTAGTAAAGTTACAAAAGCCTGCTACTAGAGCAACAGAAGACTAGCATGCATGGGATAGAAATATGACGTCCTTGACCATTTGTTCTGCATTCCCTTGCATAGGGAAGCTACTGTTTGGTCGTCTTCATGGTTTGTAGCTTCTGCTATAAGAAAATGGACTTGGTTTTGTCCATGTTCAATAGTTGTGAGAGTAGAACTTTTTTTTTTTTTTTTTGGTCACTAGAAAAAGGACATTCTCACCCTTCTGGCAATGTTTGGAGTTTGAGAATTTTTAAGAAGTTCCTTTTGATAATAGTTGAGTTCTTGGGGTAGAGGGTGGGGTCATAGCTCAAAGATAATAGTAAATACTGAGTTAGCATGTGGAGAAAATGGCTGCCTAAGGATTAATTCATGAAGAACAAAAACCGCCCATTCTCTACCAGCTGGGACAGGTCTGAAATGTACTTTTAATTTCCATAAATTAAAATATGCTACACTTCTGCAGAAGTGCAAGTTTAATGAGGACTGGTTTACACAATGAAGCACATAGGTTTGAAGGCCAATAGCCTGTGGATGAAGGAACATGGAAAAACTACTTATGGATGATTTCAAGGATTCAGGTTCCACAGCAAATTGCTTTGGCTGTGTAACACTGAACTCTTATTTCTTAGCTATAAGGTTTCAAGGATGTTCTTTGACATTTGGATATCACTTTTCTCTTACACTGTATGAGGAACTGGATGTATTTACCACTGAAGCTCTTTTGTGCGATGAGAAAGAAAAATGCATGAACAAAAGAATGAAGCATGGGTCTTTATGGGAAAGCGAGTCCCCATAATATAAAATGTAGTCTGCCAGACTACAAAGAAAGTGATTTTGCTTTTTACAGAATTAAAATGTGTTCATGGAATACTGAAGAAAAATAATTTTAATTTCCATAGAAACTAGCATGAGGGTATTAAGACATAATGTTCTCAGCAAAGCAATTCATCATATCAAATAGCAACTTATTCTTATTCACAGACAATACATCTATTATACTAATATGCTACTGGATATCACTTAAGAAAATAAGATTAAAAAGATCAAAGATAGTGGGAATGCAAGTTCACACTAGAACAGAGGCAAGACTTGGATAGACCTTGACGTAGGCCACTCCCCACAGGAGACTGCAGTAAGTCCACTAGCCTTTAAGATGTTACTATTTATAAACAGGCCCATACAGTTCTCTCAGTTAGGCTTTCTCTTGCTGCGCTAAAACATCATGACTAGAGACCCGGAGAGACAGCCCAGTTGTTAAGAGCACTGATTGCTTTTCCAGAGAGCTTGAGTTTATTTCTTAGCACCCACTTGGTAGCTCACAATCATCTGATGCCTTCTTCTTTCATGCAGGCATATATGCAAATACAGTGCTCATATGTATAAATAAATAAGTCTTAAAAAATAACACCATGACTATAAACAGAAGGAAGAGTTTATTTCAGCTTATAACACTCAGGTTACACTCCATTGCCTATGGAAGTCAGGACAGGAACTGAAACAGGGCAGGAAACTGGAAGCAGGAGCTGATGCAGAGGCCATGGAGAGGTGCTGCTCCCTAGCTTGCTCACCATGGCTTGCCCAGCCTGCTTTCTTATAGAACCACCACCCCAGGGGTACCAATGCTCACAGTTAGCCAAGCCTTCTCTCTTCCATCATCAATAAAGAAAATGCACCACAGGCTTCCTCATGAGCCAGCCTAGTGGGAGCAATCTCTCAATAGAGATGCCCTCTTCCAGAATGACTTAGCCTGTGTCATATTGACATAAAACCAGCCAGCATACCTCATTAGAAATGATTGGGAACTGTGAGGAACACAATTTTATGAAGCCCAGCCTTCATTAATGTTTGACATTTAAGTAACCCAAATAGTCTACTGTAGTAAAATGATATGGCCATCTGTTAATACTTTGAAACTACACAGTTCCCATCAAAGTATTAGAAATTACTAGTACTTAGTAATTATCATGGGAATGCTAGACCTGTAATGTGACTATAGGTGTTTAGTTACTCTTCCTGTTCCTGTGATGAAACACCATGACCAGAAGCAACTAGGGAAGAGTGTATTTTGGTCTGAGGTTCCAGAGAGAGTCCATGAATGACTGGGCTATATTGCAGCAGGCAGCCTGAGCAGGAAGCTAAGGAATCATATCTTCAGCCATTAGTAGGAAGTTGAAAAGCAAACTGGAAGTAGAGTGAGGCTGTGAACCCTTCAAGCCCATCCTCAGTAATGTACTTCCTCCAGAAAAGCCACACCTCCTAAATGTTCTGTCACCTCCTTCAAACAGCACAACCAGCCAGGTACCAGATACTCAAAAACATGAGGGAAGTACTTATCATTCAAAGAACCACATTAGTATCAGATTGAATGTTTCAGGATCATTTTACGAAAGTGTTATAAATCTTGACTTTGGAAATTATTTTCACTTCTACAAATTACTTCCAGCAATACAAAACTGAAAAAAATATGACTATGAGGGCATATGCCAATAGTTTTATTTATAGAATTAGAGGAAGTAATTGTACATTTTATGCATATTTAAGTTATTATATTTGAAA
>REGO01000460.1:1265447-1284546 GCA_010120015.1 Rhombomys opimus | reverse complement strand
TAGGAAGTTGAAAAGCAAACTGGAAGTAGAGTGAGGCTGTGAACCCTTCAAGCCCATCCTCAGTAATGTACTTCCTCCAGAAAAGCCACACCTCCTAAATGTTCTGTCACCTCCTTCAAACAGCACAACCAGCCAGGTACCAGATACTCAAAAACATGAGGGAAGTACTTATCATTCAAAGAACCACATTAGTATCAGATTGAATGTTTCAGGATCATTTTACGAAAGTGTTATAAATCTTGACTTTGGAAATTATTTTCACTTCTACAAATTACTTCCAGCAATACAAAACTGAAAAAAATATGACTATGAGGGCATATGCCAATAGTTTTATTTATAGAATTAGAGGAAGTAATTGTACATTTTATGCATATTTAAGTTATTATATTTGAAATAAATATTTCATAATTTAGAATTTATCATTTAATATAATACTGATTAGCATAAATTCATATGACAAAAATATGCAAAAAATTAAGAAACAGATAAATGATGAAAGAAAATATGAAGAGAAAAGAAAGGGAAGGATGAATGGAAAGAGGGGAAGATGCCAACTTGTTGATTTATTAGGAACAAAAAAATTAAATGATTACCTCCAATGGGATAGAACATCAAAAATCTGGTATTCTAGTATTCTAGTCAAGTATGACACTTCATTGTAAATGTTAGAGTAGAAAAGCCACTCACTCCAAAGGAGAAACAAGCATGGCCAGCAACAATGTGAACACTGGGAGGCTTTTAGACTAGGAGAAAAATAGCATACACATACACATAGCTGGCCAAAATTTTTATCCACTAGGAGGTTTGAAGGAGAGAGGAGAGAATCACTCTCATTACAAAAGGGAGAAAAAAAAGTAAGATGTGTTTTTCTAATACAAAGAGAGAAATGCTTCTTATAACCAGGAGCAGAATCTCCTGCCATCAATTTTCTAAATGCTTTCACATGGGTCACATACCTTGCCATCGCACAATAACTCTTTTCAATAGGCGTTACTATAAATTGGTTTTATAATTCCCATTCATTTAATCAATAAATAAATTAGAGAAAAAATGAGGATCAAAAATCAAGAAGTCATAGTCACAACCAGCACTGAATTTTGAGTCAATTTCCAATTAAGCAAACTCAGAACCTTGAGCAGCTCTCCTACCAAAGGCATTATCGCCTAGAGGTTAAAGGGCATAGTTTGGAAAGAGTCCTGTGTCAGTGTGTCAATCATTTATGTTAAATTTGAAAAACTCATTTATTGAACCCTTCTCCTCCCAAAACTATACATAGTGCTATGTGTGGGTTGAAAATTTCAAAGCATTTAAAACTCTAACAAAAAAATCCGAATACATACACAGCTCAATGTATAGATGTAATAATGTAAATAATCTGCTGTTATGAGCATGACGCTGACTGAATTTTGAATTTTATTTTGTGTTTGTGTTCACTTAGTATACTGTAATTTCTGAGTATCTTTTAAGTGAATTAAATGGCAATGTGCAACTTCCCCCAGAGAGAGAAAAACCTTATTTACGTATTTATACCACACAATACAATTTTTGGAGAGAAGAGATATATGCTCATGAGATAGTGGAAAATGTAATCATAATTATGTTCCAACTGGATAAGCAATAGACTGAATCATGCCTAGCTACCCAATTAGCCACAATCATCAAACTCTACTTGCTGTCTTGGCGTAACTGTTCATATTGTTTGCAGGAACATATGGAGCGGGCTGTAGACAGCGCTGCCTGACAATTAAAATCTGAGTGATCATAGTGCTGCAAGATGTCTGCTGGCTAATTAGAAAAGTGATTGAGAAGGCACAGTTTGCTATTATTTCAGGAGTCAGAGTTAACTAGTGTTGTGCTCTTCTATACTGAAGGTTATGGATCATTTTCTCTAAAAAAATATCTATTAGGATTTCATCATCTGTATCATGGGATTAAATTTTAGAAAGCAATGATAAAACAACCATTTGTGTCTATAAAGGAGTCACCTGAAACATGGCTACAGATATTTCTTGAGCAACAAGGAAACTCATGGCTGGAAACAGAGTAGCTGCCCTTGGAATTAGATACTTTCCTTTGCTCCCTTTAAATGAACTTACTGTCTTCCCTCACTTTTCTGGAGTGCTAACACATCAGGGAGGGTATTTTATTTTAGGTTTTCCTCTAATCTCTTGATGCTCCTGTGAGGTGCTGAGTACATGGGTGCAGGGATGGATTTCTGGTCACCTCAAAATACTACACTTTAGCCGTGTCCTTTTGTTGTTTCACCTTTGGATTCCTTTGGAAAACTCTTCACATCCTCTTTTCCCATTTCCAGCACAATTCTTTTTTTTTTTTTTTTTTTGAGTATTTAATTTGTCTATTGAGCTAAGAATCAGGGTCCTATAGAAATTTAGTGAAAAATCCAATGACAAAATATAAGTTAATCATGTATACCCGCCTAAAAAGTGAAATGACTAGATCAATAGCCTAGAAAATAAATTAAAGGAATCGAGCAAAAGAGGAGACAAATATGCCCAGGATGTATGACCATTCACTGACTAGATAAGAAATGTATGACCACCTCTCCAGCTGGACCTAGGAGGCATGCAAAGGGTATGCAGAGGCCACTCACTAATTCTGGCTGTGATGCATTTAGTGAATGTCCAGTCTCAAAGGCTGCCTCAGTCTACATCATAAGTCTCATTAAGGTTACAGCACAGCGGTATCCCTCTCTCAGATACAGTCTCTGACGTGGGACTCTTCTCACTTTCCCTTCATGAATCTACTTCGGCTTTGCTTACTCCTTAAACACCTTTCTTTTTCTTTTTCTTTTTCTTTTTCTTTTTCGTTTTCGTTTTCTTTTTCTTTTTCTTTTTCGTTTTCTTTTTCTTTTTCTTTCTTTCTTTCTTGCTTGTTTGCTTGCTTGCTTTTTTCTTCAGAGGGTGAGACCATGAACTCAGGAGCCACTGGCTTGGTGCAGCCTTGAAGACAATCATCATCTAGCACCCTAGCTCATCCAGTGAGACACAAGAGCTGAGAGAGGCTCCTAGTGCTCAAATAACATTATTCCTTTGCAAGAGTGAGTTTTGAGCAGAAGTGCAAAGGTGAAGAAGAGCAAGGCCCAGAAAGGTGGGATAGGGCAATAATTCCAGGTATTCAAAAGGTGAGACAGGAGAATCAAATGTTCAAGTCCTGCTGTGCTATTAAACTTAGATAACCCTGTCTCAAAACATTGAAAGAGAATAAAAATGTCAGAGAATGGTGCAGGGATGATAGTTCATACCAAACTCCCCTCTTGAGAGAACATTTGTAAGTGTGGAGGATAGGTGAGGGCTGGGAAGGAGGCAGGAGCATCAGTCCCAGCCGCGAGCACGGCAGCTTGCCCAACAAGACCCACAGTCACTATCACTGCTGTGGACAACTTTGAACTTGGATAGAAAGCTTTCCAAACTTTGCCACACAATACTAAGGAATGTGTTCCAGCTGTGTTCCAATCAAAAGTCTCACAACATTCCCATTGGCTAAGCCACGTTCATCTAACCAGCCAACAGGAAGGCTGAGAAGAGGCTCTCTAGCTTCTAACTAGAGCACAAGAAACCACGTATCATAGGATGGATTCACACTACAGCACAAAAGACAACAAAAAGTAAACGACCTCACAGTATTTTAGAATGAATTACATAACAAAAACTTCCATGGATTCCAGGTACACTGTCAAAGAAAAAAGCTGAAAAATGTAAGTCACGGTTGACTGTTTCAGCATCACAGAATTCTTGTAAAAATGACAGTAACAGTGTGACTGATAGATGGATCAATTTGTAGTGTGTATGCATGCTCACTAGCAAATGTGTATATAATGTGTATGTATATACATGTGTGTCTCTGTGTGTGTGCATGTGCTTGCGTGTATGCATGTGTATGTGTGTTAATGATAATGCGGTTTGAAATTAGAGCGTAATACAGGCTACCAAGCTACTTTACCACTGATACACATCCTCAGTGCCATCACTCAAATTTTGAGATATCTTGCAATTTCTACATTGCTGACAAAGCCCAAAATACTTTGAAGAAAATTTTAAAAGTAAAGACATTTTAAAATTCACCATCTATAGCACAAAAAGCCTTCACCTTCATGGGTTATATGATATTTGTAAATTAACCAAACCAATCTCTGTATAACTAGATAAGGGCTTTAGAACCAACACTAATTACCAGATGATACAGTGATGGGAAAGCTGAACATTTTAGGAATCCATTGAATGCTTTAAATTAGAGCAAAACTTCAAAGCCCTGCTTTGCATATGGTTAGGAGACAGCAAGGTGATTTGCTGTTTCAAGGCAATAAGAATGAAATGGGACTGTGTGGGGAACGGCCTGGGGAAAAGAGCTGAATCAGACACAGAGCTCCACTGTACCATACTGACTTTTTATTATATCTCATGGGCTCAGGTATACAACACATCGAATGCCTTCGTCAGTAACTGGATTTTATTGCACTCTATCCCCAGGCAGATCTCTTTGAAACCATGTGATTTTCTTCTCATGTGAGATATATATAATGAGATACATAAATAAATAGGATTCAAGTGTTCTGAAAAGCCACTTAAATGTCTTACTAAGCTAAAGATATGACAACATTTTATGTGCCTGGAAAAATCCATATAAACAGAACCAGAAAATTTGAACACAGGGGTCTTCCTAGAGACTCATACTCCAACCAAGTACCATCCATGGAGATAACCTAGAACCCCTGCACAGATGTAGCCCATGGCAGTTCAGTGTCCAAGTGGGTTCCATAGTACTGGGAAGAGGGACTGTCTCTGACATAATCTGATTGGCCTGCTCTTTGATCACCTCCCCCTGAGGCGGGAGCAGCCTTACCAGGCCACAGAAGATGACAATGCAGCCATTCCTGATGTGATCTGATAGACTAAGATCAGAAGGAAGGAGAGGAGGACCTCCCTTATCAGTGGACTTGGGGAGGGGCATGCGTGAAGAAGGGGGAGGGAGGGTGGGGCTGGGAGGGGAAGAAGGAGGGGCTTATGGGGGGACACAAAGTGAATAAAGTGTAATTAATGAAATAAAATTAAAAAATAAAATACAACAAAATTTTTTAAAAAAATTCTATTTCTTGAGCTAGCATCCAAACACCTCTAGTAATTAAAATGCTTGAGAAAAATATCTCTAGTAGTTTTTGAAGGGCTGTAGAGGAATAACATTAATTCTAATGTAAACTATTGGTGTGCATTTTCTATGACCTTATCCTGGAAAGATATGGCCTCAGATTAGCCTTAAGGAGTCACAAGCTAATAGTTTAAAGCATAAAATTCAACAAAGAGATGGGTTTAATGGCAGATAAACATACTGCAAACCCCATAAGAACGGTCACATGTTAATCTAAAAGAAGAGAAGAAAGATAGGGGACTGGAGAAGCCAGGTGATGTGTGCTAAAGAATTCTACTGTGTTCTGCATTACCCTCACCTGAGTGCCACCAACAGAATGCAAAGTGGAAAAACTTAAATTTGAATTTTTTCAGATAAAGAGATGAGGTGTTTAACCCTCCCTCTCCAACTGAAGAGCCTCACTGGCAGCGTCTTTGTGGACATTTTCTTCTCATTTCTCCTTTTAAATGTTGGAGTTGCTAATAAAGACCTTCATGGTTCTATTCTTTTGTCTATTCTTTTGTTTTTCTAGGAGAAGACGACATTATTCAACTATTCATTAGCCTAATACAGAAGATAAACGAGATCGATAAATTCCAAAGACAAACAAGATTCTGTAATCTGTGGGTGACAGCAATTCACAATAACCTAGATACTGTAAAGAACTGGAAGAAAGCAATTGAAGGATTAAAATATCAAGTAATAATGAGGTTTGATCTGCACAAGGAGCAGATAGTACTCCATGGATGTACACATTGTTGCATGTTATTTTTAAATACTTAAAGGCTAAAAGAGTAATAATGTCTGTGATCTGTTACCCACTACGTATGTGTAGTGGTTATTACTTTGCCCCATAACTATGCCCAACAGAGGAAAAATGGTAAGTCAGTCATACATCGATTAACATTTATGAGTAAACACTTAATATTTAAATGTCCTATATACGTATTAAAATAAGGTTTAGAAATTGAAGAAAAGGCGAAGGTTATACAGTGAGAGGTAGCACACAATAATGTGTAAACACAGCGATAATATGAAAAAAATTGAAACAGGAGTCTAGAAATGTGAAAATTTTATAATGCAAAAGCAATACCTATAGTAATAATTACTATATAAAATATTTATAAACTTTTTCTATGCTACTGATATTGCTTGAGAATAGAAATTACCAGTAATTACCATAATTACCCTTATGTAAAACCACAGGCAATCTTGCCTACTATATATAAGAGTAGAAACTCCAAAAACATCCAATCAGACCACTGTTCTAACTACTTTATACTCTATCCCCAAAATAAAAATTTAGTTGTTTTTATGCCACCTGTTTACTTGCTTATATTGGTAAGCAGCAAGAAGAAAAAATAATGAATATTTTGAAGAATATTTGAAAATATTACTGAAAATTCATAGTGATTATCAATTTAAAATATGCTTTTAGAGAAGCAGATCATGAAAAATTTTATGTATCACATATTATAGTTACTACTTAGTTATTTAAAATAGTGTAACTAAATAAGAAACACCATCCTTTATTTAAAAAAACCCTGCAAAGAATGTGAGGAAAATAAACATATGGCTTAAAGAAAATTAATCATTTAAGCATAGACAAAAATAAAAAGAAATTACAAATAAAACAATAAGCTCAAAAATGTTTACATTGAGGTTTTCCTCTGGGGAGTAGGTGTGAGGTGCTAAAGAATGCACATTCAGAGGGAAATCTGGGTATTATTGAAGCCTCGGGGCTGGAGACAGTAGTGATACCCACATTGAATCAGAAAACCTGATCTCAGGCATATGAGCAGGGAGCTGAAACTGATTGATTTGCTCACCTCTAGAATTCTAGGATGAAAATCTGGGCCTGTATACCGTGAATAGACCCCAGCAAGAAGTTCCGAGGAAGCTTTCCATGTGGGGAATATGTCAGAAAATAGTGCTGTTAGATGCTGACTCTAAAGACTTCAGTTAAATTGGTATTGGCAGAGAAATTAACATGGTTAAGTAAATCATTTAAGAAAATAGTTTAAAATTAATGAGCTAAATGGAGTATAAGACATTGAAATTATGAAAAAAATAAACTAGCAGTAGACAAATGAAAATATTAACTCTGACTGCAAACTAATAGCAAAACCAAAGAATTAATGAAAATAACTGGTACAAATACAAATTCTCAAAATTAAAGAAAAAGATCCAAAGTAACAAATAAAATCAAGTTTGCAAAATGGCATGAAACTATACGTGATTTTTTTTGTTGCAATAGATTATTGTAAGAAATTTCATTGCAAATAGATTAAAAGCCAAAATGTAAATATCCATAAAAAAATAAAATGTAAAGGCCAGCCTTCCAAATACAGCATTTTCCATATAATTCACACGCTTGCAGGGTTGCGAGGACAGGGTTAGGAGTGGAGGAGAAAAGAAGAAAAAAAAAAGGAAAAACCACTGAGAGTGAAAGAAAGAAGAAAAGGGGAGAGGGAAGAAAAAGAAGATATCTGTATGGCCATGAATACTTGGGATCAGACTACCAGTGAGTGCTCAAACAAGCCACAACTACCGTGCTTTATCTCTTGAGGATACAGCTGGCTCAACGCTGTGCTCTGACATCTTCAAGGCTTGCCCTGTCTCTTTAAGTCTAAGAGGAGGTATAGATCTGAGCCAGCAGAGAAAAACTAACAAAACCATAAAGACAACAAAATAAAAGAAATATATAGCACTTAAGAACTCCTGTGAAAATACCTTAAATAAAATATTAATAAACTGAAGATAGATCTACCCACACAAAGACTATCGATGCTTAGACTTTAAGAAAAGTGGCACTAAAATTGCAAGGCTTGTATAGTAAACTGTCAGAAACATCCAAAGAATAACCAAATCCTATCTTTTTTTTTCCATCATTGAAATGAATATCAGTTGCACTGGGGAAATATAGAAGCCCTTTGTTCTAATCTTAAACTTTTTAAGAGACTAGGTCTCATGTTGCCCAGGCTGCCCTCTAACCCCAGACCTGCATTTCCTGTCTCAGCCTCCAGAGCAGTAGGCACGTGTAGTTCTTTTAGGAAGCAAAGGAATGCTGTCAACATTAAAAATTGTAAAACATGGCTCTGAACAAATGCATCAGCAGATCTGAACAACCCCCGACTATTTTCTCCCTGGGAAGACACAGAATGACACGTACAGACAGCTCTCCAGAGCAAGTCAAAAACTGCTCTCAATTTTAACAGCCCTCAAACTCTGAAGAGCATTTTAACAACAACAACAACAAAACATTGTGAATGTAAACACCATCTCTGCAGAATCACACTAGTGGTGGTTTGAGTGATAATGGCCTCACAGGCTCATGCTGTGAGTGTCTGGTTGCCAGTTGCTGGAACTGTTTGAGGAGGATGCAGCCTTGTTGAAGGAGGTAGGTAGGTCACTAGATGTAGGCTCTGAGGTTTGAAAAGCCAAGGCCATTCCCAGTGAGCTTGCTTACACTCCCCTCCCCACCCCCCACACCAGCCCTTGTGGTTACCCCTCAGCTACTGCCCAGCACCATGCCTCTGTGTCTGCTCTCAAGCTCCCCATGCTGATAGCTGTGCACCCTCCGAAACCACAAACAAGCTCTCAGGAAACTCTGTTCTGCAAGTTTCCTTGACGGTGGAGCATCTTCACAGCAATCAAAGCGTAACTAAGACAACACTGGTAGCTTCAAAAAAAAAAAAAAAAAAAAAAAAAGATGAACTGACTGAATAAAATATAATCTGCTAAATAAAGGGAAGTGAGCATCAAATACACACTTCAGTGTTCACTCACAACTAAAGACCTAGGAAACATGAAAGACCACGCCGTGCTTGCGACACCAAGGAAGCAGAACTTGAGCAAAGTCTCTTCAAGGCTGGGAGCAATGGTGAAAATAGGAATCTGCCTGATGCCAAATGTATATCAATGATTCCCGAGAAATAAAGATGGCCATAAGCACAGAGAACTGGTAAAGGGTTACAAAGATGACATATACATACATGTAAAGACTTGCACACATGCATATGTAACCAAGTGTAGTTATTTGACTTCTTTTTACTTCCTTTGATACAAAATGCCATATCAACATGTTAGGATATAAAGTAATTAAAAGCAGTACATTTAATTCATGTTATTTCTGCTAAATCTTAAAATTAAAAAAAGAAATCTGATTTTTTTCACTTTCACTTCTCACTTTTGAGAAATATTCCCTAAAGTATGAAGACTCCATGCATACTGTAAGCATCCTCTAACTACTTGCCAGTTAGAAAATCACTGATCCCCAACTGCCTTACATTGATGAGGATTTTTCTAAATGGAACAAAAGTCACTCTAGTTCATCTAAGGAGGTGATATACCGTTACTTGTACATTCTATGAAAGACTACAGGTACAGATTCTGAAATGAGTTATCAAGAGTCACTTACAAGGTCAAATTCTGCTGCCAAGAAAGAAACTCCCTATGACACTTGTAAAATTAAGACTTTATTAACTTCAGAGCCACATAGCCTCTGCCCTGATCTTAAGGCATGGATCAAAATGCCACTTTGTGAATTAGAAATACAACTCTATACCTGCCTAGTTCAGGACAAAGACACCACACTCAGACTCTTCAGAATTACTCAGTTTGGACTCCAAGCCACCTAGGAGCTGCAGAATCTTAGCTGAACTGGAATGAAGAGTGCCTACTGAATGTATCTATAATGAGAGGTTTGGACCATGAAAGGGTTAGAAAACTCACTGGACAGCCCCACCTCCAAAAACAGCCCTGTAAGCAGAAGCCTGCAGGCCACAGATAGAGTCAAAAGATACTAAAGCATAAAATGAGTACGGGCAAATGTGAAAAGAACTTCTTTAAACCTCCTCATTGGAAGGAATTGGCCCCTACAGCAGTGAGGGCAAGAACGCCAGCAAGGTGGACATGAAGGCAGGGATTCAGATTGCAGTCTTGAACTGGCTGCCCATGGGCCAAACATGAAAACTGAAAATGCAGGGATAATGTCTGTACATCAGGCCTAAAGCGAAATTCTTCTTCTTTGAGATGTTTTAGTCTAAGATCTTCAATTAATAGAATGAGAGGAGGTGTGTGTGTGTGTGTGTGTGTGTGTGTGTGTGTGTGTTTGTGTGTATATGTGTGTGTGAGAGAGAGGTTTCATACACACACACACACACACTGATGCTAACATTTTATTTAAAATTAAATGATTATCGCCTCTACAAAAGCCTTCACCACCAAACCTAGAATAGAATATGCACAGAGAGCAAAGCCAACTAAACAAGTTAAGATAAAAGTTTAATAATCACAGATGGAAAATCCCTACATGATGGTACAAAAATTCACAAGAATTTGTGGGTTTTTTTTTTTTAAGAAATCTGCAAGACTATTTAAAAGACCTCTGTAGAAAAGAACATTGAACACAAACACAATCTGAATTTCAAACAAATCTGGAAAGAAAAAAAAAAAAAAGATGAACTGTAAAGGCAGTCTCAGTGTGTTCTTCTGGAGTATGTTCCAGGGTATTACTTTGGCTGACTGGTCTATTATAATCCTTAGAGGTATACAAAGAAAATTATGCCCCTGTCTTCACTGTGGTAATGAGATCACTTGCATTGTAATTATATTTGTATTTAATGATTCTAGCTAAGGCAGAGCACAAAAGCACCACACACAGGTCGTAGAAAGAGATCCCATGAGACTTCAGTTCTAACGGTGCAAATGCCTAAATGCAACTTAATATATGTCTGATTACTTAGCATTTGGATACCCAGCATAGACTTCTTATCCAACAGAAAGAAGAATTTGGAAGGGACAGGCTTTAAAATTTTAGTCAGCACTTTGCAGCAGGATGTGTATTTATTTCAAAGGTGGTTTTACCCATCTTCCTGGGCTTCACCGGAACATAATGAAAACACAGCGCTTTTAAATGAAAGACAATGAGTCACCCTTCAGTGGGATAGAAATAGAACGAAACTGACAAACATCATCTGCAATAAAATTAGCTCAGCAGTAGGCGGCAGGGGAAAAAGTATTAATTTTCATTAAAGAAAAGTAATGTGAACTGAAGTGGGAATCATTTTAGGGATCTAAAATAGTGAGGTTCAGTAACAGAAGGATAGGGTACACCCAGTGAAAGAAGAATTATCCCAGGCTAATTTTCATACCATCTAATCAAAATAAATGTCTTTTAGAAAACATGACTGATTAATCATGAATCAATTCTAAAGTGCAGGTAATTCTTTGTGTTAATTAAAGGGAAACTGCACCTTCTGAAAACCACGCAGAACCTTTTGGAGTAGGAGGTGTATGCTTTAATGCACCATAAATTTCAAGAAAAATAATATAAATTATTATTACAATTATACAAAAATTATTAATTGACATCATAATCATATAAACTCTACTATGTAAAACATTTTCTCCTAGCTGTAAGCAAATGTTCTACAATGATAACAAATATTCTTCATCTATCAGTCTCTACACTACTGGATAGAGACTGCATTGCTTTTGTTTATTTCCAGCATTGACAATATTGGTGTTTATTCCCAGGTCGCTTGACAAAGATCAGCAAAAACAACAGAAAAGAACTATGCTGTTTCTATGACCATTTAAAACCAATAAACCAAGTTGCCTGCTTCTGTGTGGACCATGTCAATGAAAGACATTTTTTGTGTTTCCTTTTCATTAATGTTTCACACAGCTCTGAGCTAACTAGTGCACCCAAATTTTTGGAATGAAAAGAGCTCAAGCCATGTGGGTTCTCATGTTTAGGAAGGGAGACAAAAAGAGAAGTGAAAATTGAAAATTACAATTCCACAGAACAATAACATCTCAGTGTGGAAACAGGGGAATCTTGCTAAGCTAAGCAATGCCAGCAGATCCTAACACTGTTTTGTTTTATTTGTGTGTTCCCAGAGGACAGAGAGATTTCTTGGGGATATTGAAAAGGAACATTAATGTAGGGAAGAGACGCAGTCCAAGCATAGGAGCCTGAACACACAACAACATGGCAAGGAAGAAAGAGCAGAGAGGAGGCATTACCTGCCAACCGCTCAAGTAGGAGTCACATAATGTATTGAAGATACACAAGAGTTACCACTTATCAGATGTGAATCAGAGGGGAAAATATGATGAGATCTACTAGGGAAAAAAAAAGTCCAAGGAGAGTGGCATTAAATTGGACTAAATTTGGCCTGAGGCTGACTCCATACTTTGAGTTTCTTTACCAACTGCAATCTATGTTTGCATATAAGTAAACTGAAACCCATAGACTCTGTGTGTGTTTCTGTGTGTGAATAAGTTTCGTGTATGTGATAGTGTTTGTTCGCAGAAATGCATGTAATGGGGAGGTTGTTGGGCAAATTTAGGTGTAATTTTTTTATGCTCTTTCTAACTTGTTTTTGGAGACAAGGTCCTTCATCAGCCGGAAGCTCACCAAGGAGGCTAGACTAGCTGTCCAAGGAACTGAATCTATTTGTCTTGGCCTGCCCAGCACTTGGATTTTACAAGCCACTGGGATTTCACATTGCCACATGTGACTTTCTTATGTGTTTTCCCATGCAGAAACTCAGATTCTCATACTTTCAATATTAACCCTTTACTGACTAAGTCTTCAGCCCAAGAGTGCATCCTTAGGAGTATCTGAGTCTCAGCCAGTCTCTGCCTTCCTCACCAGACCATGCACACAAAGCTAATCCCTCCCCACATCATGTCCAGAGAAAGCATTTTTTTTTCCTCTGACAAAAGAATATCTGGGCTTCACTCATATATTTATCTATCTATAAATATATGACTAGGTCAAGTTCTCAGAATCTCAGTGCTGCCCAAGTCATAATCATTTTTTTTTTTGTTTAAGCTCTACTAAATTTGTCCCACTTCTTAAAAAATTAACAATGATTAGTGGAACAAAAGCCTAGAAGAAGCAAGCAAAAAAATTTGGGCCAGGGGGTTTTTTTCTCATGTATATAGGTAAATGGTAAACTTTTCTTCCAAAACTGAAAAGTGAACTGAATAGCAACATGTGATATTCATACAGATTATACTCTATAGACAGTGGGAAAATAAAAACACAAAGTCACTATATGTCTGTCTGTCTGTTTATGCTTATGTCTCTCTATCTGTTTGCTTATACATTAGTCCTTCTACCACCTGGCCACCTCTTCTCTAGACCAATAATTTTTTATTTCAAACCAGCAGATCATAGAGAGGAATCATATGTGGGCTTCCCTTCTGACTCCAAACATTTTTGAAAGAGTCAGATAGTTTCAAGGTTGCAAACACAGTACGGTAGGAGGAAGTGTCAAAAATTGGATTTTTGCATCTCTCCATATGTGTAGGTTGGGAAGAAGGGAATGACTCACAGAAGCAAGTCTCTTAAACTCAAAATACATTCTCTCTCTTTCTCTCTCTCCCTTTTCCTCTCTCTTTTTTCCTCTCTCCCTCCCCTCCCCTTCCTTCTTTTCCTCTCCCTCCCCCCCCCTCTCTCACACACACACACTCTCACACACACACAGAGCACACAAGGGAGGCCAAGCCAAGTGCCACCCTGACTATTCCATTATCAGTGGAATGAAAAGGGAACAGGAAATGATGAGCTCAGGACTGAACGTACTTGAGAGGTTAGAGTGAGAGGCATAGGCTATAGAGCAGAGCCAAATGTCAGAGAAACATTCAGATAAAGAATGGGACAGGAGAACACAGGTGAAGGATGAACAATTGATAGAAAGAAGACTTGAAATGGGAGAAGGCTCGGTAACAAATCTGGAGCAGGGGATTTGCTGACTGAGACAGGATTTGCCTCCATTTCTATGTCAGTGTTCAGAATTCATGTAGTTGTGTCACTGCCAGACATAAGTTAATGAGAGTTCATTAATAAAAGCCCAAGCTAACAAGAATGAGCAAGAAGTGGGCTCAAAGCTAGAAGCTGTTTCTTCCGAAGCTCAGGACCCTCTCCAATTTCCTCAAGCTATATTACAATAAAGAGAAGTCTATTGGGAGAATCTAGTAAAAACATAAACATAATTAGCATATGTGTGCTCAAGCAAAATTATCTTGAGGAAAAATAGCACATTAAGGGCATAGAAGCCATAATCCAGACTTAGAAAAAATAAAACTAAATCCCCATGCCATATGAGAGATTAAATATTAAGCAGCTGCATAATAATAATTAATCCTGAATGTTTTCCCTGCTCCCTCTGGCCAATCTACCATATTATATAAAATGTACTTTTTAATAGATAATATTCATTCATATTTTAGTTTTTCATACTTCAAACTTGGTTCAGCCTTTGGCATTCTTGAAAGAACAGGAACTCTTAAGATGTAAAACCTAACGGAATAACAACAGCTGACTGATGGTGCTTCCTTTCAGGGGGCTCTGGTGAGCAGCTTTGCTCCCCCACAAGCTCTGCATGTCATGTCCCCCCTCACCACAGTCCCTAGAATAGTGGAAACAAACAACCACATACTGACACCTCTGAACCCATGAGCCAAAATAAACACATTCTGCCTTTTAAGTCATCTATTTCAGTTATTCATCAACCAGCTAACACGACGTCTGTTCGAAAATATTATCTACAAGTATGCCTGACCCAGGGAGCTTAATCCTAGAAAGAAAAAAAAAATTAAAATGTAACAAAATGAAACATTTTAAAAAGTAGGCTTCCATAGAGAATTTAAGGGTATGTTTTTACTAATTTCCAAGTGATAATAAGATGTTAGTGAAGGGATGATGGGAGTGTGGCATCAGACATACTTGCTTTGGCACTTAAAGTCAATGGTAAATATTTTGAGTCAGAAAGAGGAATAAGAGCAGATGGTAGCCCCATAGCCTAGGATAGACAATAGGGTAATTAGTGAGCACCTGCTGGCTGAAGATGAGTTATAACCCAATCCCAGCTGGAAAATCATTGCAGGGAGAAAGTCAAAGTCACTTTTGTCATTACTGCTGGTCCCACAATTCTTCAGTAAAGGAGACACAGGATGCCCCTTTTCTGTTTCGCCGTCAGCTTGACGTGGACAGTTGCCAGAAACACAAGCACTCAATCCTAGCAGAGATCTTTCATGTCATTGTTTGGTCTTACAGAGCAATGACTGCATTCCTGAGAGGCTGTAGCCATCCAAGAATGCCAGTTGATCTAAATCAAAATCAGCAAAGAACCTAGACATTCTGATATCACACAAAGGATATTTAACTACAATGTAGTGTTTATTTTGCTCGTAGAGAACCAAAGACTTATATTCTTTTGCTTCGATTTCTAGAGTAATTTAGTAAATATAAACACTTCCCTGAAAAATGTACAGTAGAAAATATTGGCCAGGTCAAATATTGATTATGACTAATGATTAAGATTAATCAGTAATCATACCCTATACATTTTGATAAGAATAAGTAAATATTTGTATTGTAAGAAACCTGAGGTTAATTTTGTTTTCCTAAGATATTAATCCATTTATATATATATATATATATATATATATACATAATAACAAATACATTACGATGTTTGTTGTCTTTTGTTATGACGCAAATTTGACATGCTTAGCAGCTTTAAACATGTATTGCCTCAGGTTGCGTCTGTCAGAGCCTGCCCTAGGTCACTCAGTGTCTCTGCAGGTCTTTCTCAGGTAGCAGCTGACCCTGTGCTTGCTGGCTCTGCTTCAGAGACTGCTGGGGACAATATGTTCCCTGCCTTACTATTTGCTGGCAAAATAAAGTTTTGTTTTTTTGTCTGTTTGTTTAATGTTTACATGTGTGTATGTCTGTGTGTGTCTGTGAGTGTGTGAGAGAGAGAAAAAAAGAGAGAGATGTGGTACCATAGTTTAGATGATAAACCTTTGAAAAGTCTGTGTGGCCACCAGCCTGCAGCAGTGTTGAAAGGTGGTAGAACCTTTGAAAGATGGATCCTACTGGACAGAAGCTCACAGAGGTAATCTGCTTACGGAAGATAACGGGTTCCAAATCTTTCTAGATTTTTGCTTTCTGGAAACAAGAGGTGAGAGGTTTCCATTACTGTGTGCCCCCACCATGACTTTCTGCTTCCAGAAAAAGCTTAAACAATGGGATCAATGACTACAGCCTGACCTTCCAGATCCATGAACCATAGGAAATCCTTTCTCCTAAAACAGTTGTTGTGGCATTTTGCCATAAAAATACCAAGCTAACATGAGATTTCAACTATTGGTTGTTTCTAGCTCTCAGTAGAAACCATTCTTCCATTCTTACAAATGTCCCTTTATTGTTCGAGCAGCAGCTGTATACCAGGCTTTCTTCACTTTTAGAATCTCCTGTTCCCTTCTGCTGTATCTTTTGTGTGCCTTCTTCTTCCTCTAGGAGATAGTCCTTTCTTTTTAAGGGCTCATAAGATTCAATCAAAATAAACCTCCATAGTTCTGGGTTGATTTTCTTGAACCACAAACATATTATGTCCCCAAAGACCCTTCGTTAATTATTTTCAAAGATATCAAAAATTACTACTTACGTGTTCATGTAAGTAGGCCATTGATCTGCAGATCACAATCACTTGAATCCAGAAGAAAATGTAATATTCTTTACAAATCCCCACTGTTGGCTAGGTCACAGATATTAGGTGTCTAAAACCCAGTTCACAATCTATCTTTTTCTCAACTCTGTCCCCTGCTGCCTTAGTTCTTATCTGTAGTCTTCTGCTTACTCTAGAGATTTGGAAATTACAATGGTTTGTTTGTTTGTTTGTTTGTTTGTTTTTAAACCATGTAAACAATTGACTCCTTTGACAAGGAAGTGTGAATAAAGCACTAAACCAGAAGTAAACCATTGGTGAAAGTAGAGGTCACAGTGCAACCAAATCCACAGATAATTAGCATGGAAACCCTTGTCTCCACAGGTGTCTTAGAGGCTAGAATTTCCCTGCATGCTCATGGAAGGGTATCCATAGTCAAGGCATCATCCTCTAGATTTCAGATGATTTAAAGTAAGGTGTATAGATGCTAAAACAGTCCAGATTTAAGCACACTGCAATCAGATAATTTAATTTGGAATACACTAAATTATTTGAGAATCAACATTGCCTTAAACATATCACATTGCTCAAATAAAACAGATGGGAAGAGTAAGGCTCAGAGGCAAAACTTGTGGATATTTCCTGAGGACTTTAGTGGCTCCATATTTGCACCTTTACAAAACCTCCCACATTGGTTCCCAAGAGTATCTTTAGTGCTCTGCTATGTATTTCCCTTTACATTGCTGGACTTGAGAGAAAAACCTGCTCCTTTGCATTTCCAGAGGTTGGATAGAATGGACTCAATGCATTTGCTTTTCTAAGAGCTTCTTTGTGTGTATTATAATAATTAGAGAAAATTGAGTGGAGAGCTATTTTTCATGCCCTCTCTAATTACCATGGCTTGGAACAAATTAGAATGAATCCAACTGTTTCTTACCTTGTCAAAGGCAGCACTGGGGACAGTACTAGTGAATTTCAAATGGAATGGATTTCTACAGGTTTTATGTGTATTGAATGTAAATTATATCCAAAATACAATGTGCCATCATATTCTATCAAATATTTCACATTCATAACTGTCAAATATACTTGTACATGTAAGTTCATATTATTTCCTTAACTTCTATATATTTGTACTCAAAATATAAAATGACAAATGAATAATCAACACATAAACATTAAAATAACTTATAGTTAGAAAATATTTATTTTATTTTAGTTAGCACTTTGTATCACATATGTAGCCAACTCAAAAATACAGAAAACTCACATCAATAAGGATGCTGTGCTTATTGTTTTTGAGTATGTGATTTCTTCCTTTACAAAGTGATTCTCAAGAAATACAGCTGCATAATCAACTTTCTTAATTTATGTAGTATATGATTTTTGTTTAAACTTAATTTATAGTCATTTAAGACAAGAAAGTTTTTGAAATGGTGTATGTGATTTTGGGTTTACTACACCAATATCGTTACAGAAATAAACATATATAAATTTCTGATTAATAAGGAAACTATAACATTTAACTACAGAAGAACTTGAAAATGAAAACAAACTTGAATTTTATCACTGAAGCAAACCATACCTTCCCTTCAAAGGAATGTAATAAAGCATAGTTCATTCTGAGCTATGCTTTAGAATAGCTAAAGCATTCTAGCTATGGGGATCACAGCCACAGAACATGACTCCCTAAAAGTCAGGTTTCCCAGTGAAAGTATTTCTGGGAACTTTTCATGTCCACAGAACAAAAGAAATTCATAAACCAGTGGACTTTCTGCGTGCAGTGTGCAAGCGGGTGACTGGAAGACAGAAGGCCTCTCTGGTCTAGGCTTCAGATGCTATCTGTAGACAATCCTTGGTTTTCAGCTCCTGGAAGCTGGTGATCTGCAGAGAATAGAGTTCAAAATTTTTACTGCATATCCAAAAGGAATGTTATCTTTGTGTCACATCAGATACAAAGATGCAGAATAGATGATAGTTGAGGGGGATAAAGGCAACCCTGAATAATTTAGGCTCTGGATGTAAAGCACTACAGCCCTTCAGAGTCTGAAGTTTCAACCAGTCAGAACTTTAGAATCTTCAACACAGGGAAATCCACAGGTCAGTGCTTTTATCTAAACCCCCAGATGTGCTTCAGATGTGCTTCAGCTAAACCCCCAAATAAACAATTTTCCCCCTAAATTTGATCCACTTATTTCAATGGCTATTAAATGTTTCTAGTTTTTAAACTCCTCTTTTCTCTCTCTAACCCAATGTATTAACACCTGTTCCTTCTCGTTTATATGTATTATTCCTTTCCCCTCAGAGTCTCTAAAGAAGAAGGATGATGTCCTTCACATCACTGTCCCTCATCTAGTTGCAAACACTGTTCAGAAGGTACAGACAGAGACAACATAAGGGAAGTTGAGCCAAGTGTCACCCTGACTATTCTACTATCAGCTGCTTGAATGTGAGCAATTTCAAGATTTTAAATATCCATTGTACAT